>JARFYF010000007.1:69766473-69777571 GCA_030265395.1 Rhina ancylostomus | reverse complement strand
AGCATGGAATCCATGTGCTGGACAACAAGGCATTAATAGAGCCAAATTGAGGGCCAGAACTCAGAACCATGACACAATGATTCCTCCAAATTTTCTCAGAATTTAAAAAAAATATTAAGGGCACAAAGCTTAATTCTGTAGATTTGTTTTGGCTGGAATGAATGTTGATGATGTTTTGGAACAGAAACAGTTTTGTTTTAAAAAAATCATACTGAGCACAATATTGCAAGTGGATTGGTGTGTTATTACTGTAGAATTGATTTGACTTTGTGCTGCAGAATTGGAGCTCAGCATCCTAGTTAACATCCTTGCCTAACGTCAGTTAACTTAACACATGGAGAAAATCCACCAGCACCACTTAAAGGAATCATCTATTTCCAGGCTGGTAGATGCTTAAAGCTCATTGGCTGTTGTAATGATTTCATGAGTGCTTGGCAGTTTCTAGAGTTCCCTAAAGTTATTAAAATCTCCAGGGAGGGATCCAACAAATACTGAGGTACTTTGTCCTGATTCCAAACTGCATGCACGAATCATTGTTTTCCATACAGCAGCATTGTAAACATTTCTTTTTTGGGAAAATTTGTAGAAAAAGCAAAACTGGCTGCTGAAGGAGAGGGGAGGAATTTTCCAATGCACTTTTCACCCATTATACTATTTTTTTAAAATTCACCATGACGACAACAGCCAAGAGGAATTACTGAGTCCTCAAATTAATTGGAAAGCTGATATCTGTGTCAATGAATACATGAAGCCTACACATGTGTAATACTTTCTCCTTCATTCTACTTCTCATCCAAACTTTCTGTAAGGTTTGCTCTGAATATTCTGCATATGTCATAGGCATTTTGATGAATCTTAAAGACTGCATTGTGGTCATCTCAGAGATCACCTCAGAGGTCATGTAGCTTGTTTGGAGTTGAACCTAGATTTCATCTTCAGGCTGTGCCTCTCTGGGAATTGCCCAAAATGGTATTGTTTTATTATTGTCACTTGTACCAAGGTATAGTGAAAAACTTGTCTTGTATACCATTTGTACAGATCAATTCATTACGCAGTGCAGATACATTGAGTTAGTACAGAGTGCATTGAGGTAGACAGGTAAAAACAATAACAGTACAAAGTGAAGTGTCACTGCTACAGGGAAGTACACTGCAGGTAGACAATAAGGTGCAAGGTCACAACAAGATTGCCAGCCCTGTAAGAAGATTTAAAAGAACATTATTAGTAACAGTAAGTGACATAGAATTTAAACTTAAAAGTGTAGAACGATAAAGGTAATGAGTATATCTGGAGAGAACAGCTTGCAACAAGTCACCGGAGGTACCTCGTGTGTATCTGTGAGCCTCATGCTAAACTGAAGGCACTTTATTCTCCCCTACCTTGAGGGTCTCTACCCTGCTCACTTGAAAACTTTCAGAACTACAGTGTACTTTGCCAAAAGAAAATGGACAACCAGAATTTAGCAGGCACCTGTAGGCAGTCCAAGGTCAGGTCTGTTTGAGAGCCCAATGGTGTGAAATTCAGGGCATCTTGCATTGTTGAACAGGCCTCATACACTCAAGACATTTGGTACATGCAAGAAATTAGGTAACAGAAAGACCTGGGGTGGGTCAAGGAGGATGAAGAATAGTGGCTTGGGGTTGGGAATGAATTGCAGGGATCATCTAGCTACTAGGAGCAGTTGATGGGTAAAGAGATCAGGATGAGGGTTGGCTGCCATGGATGAGAAGAGGGCAGGATCAGTTGTCGACAAGCAAGTTTGGAAGCTAGGGGAAGTTTGGTGATTGGGAAGCAACACTGCCAGTCAGGGAGTGAATTTGGTAGCTTCTGACAGAAGATTTAGAAATGAGAACCAGCAGCCAGTGGGTGAGTCTGGTAGTCAAGGGATGCAATTGGTGATTGAATAGGGTTGATTACTAGCAGAGGTATTATGGTTGGACAGGTGTCAGTGGTCAGGAGATCAGTCAGTGATGGAGGTGATTTGGGAGAGGGTTGTGATCTCGGGAATTGTCAGTATTGCTCCAAGGTAGCAGGAGTGGGGAACTAGGAGAAGAGCCTGAGAGGGACCTCTGAGTTCATTTCTTGGGCATTTTGAAGACTTGCTCCTAGATGAATGACTCACAGACTGAGCAGGCCACACACGTGGGACTAAAGGTGATGGGAACAGTAACTGGCATCATCCCACACCAGTGAACTGCCAGGTTAGTCCACATATTTCCATGTCAGATGTATGGAGGATTCAAATAAAAATAGCAGCTTAGAAGAAGTGCTCAACTTTCAATTAGTTCTTAGTCTTCATTGAAATTGGATGAAATATAAATAAAAATATAGTGCTTTGCAACCCAAGTTCATCACAGCCAATTTCAGCACTGCTATCAATTGTTTTGTTTCTTGTTAGTTGCTAAGCAATAATATTAAATGTTACCATGGAAATCATTTAAGCTTGTAAATGCAGGGATCAAGAATTTCTTACTTTTTTGAACTTGTGCATGATTCCAGTTGATGTTATCGCATGAAAAAGGGGAGTCACCCGAGATGAATTTCTGTTTGTAAAGGAGATATATTAAGAATTATGGGACCAAGGTGGATTAATGTTCTTTGATGCAGACCAGTGATGATCCTGCAGAACATACACAGTGGGCTGAAGAATCTATTCTTTTTTCCTTTGGCTTTAATCTTCTAGACTCTTCGTTCATTAGATTTCCTTTGGCAGTTGTCTTTGTTGAAACCATTGGGCTGAAACTCGATACAAATGGCAAATGACCTGTACTTCCAATTGTTGAAAAGAAAATGTATGTGCTTTCATTTATAAGTCTCACTGTAAACATGCTGTTATAAGGTTCCGATGCAAAATACTGCTGTCCCTCCCAATAATAGCTGAAAAGAACTTTGACAGCAGGCAAAGTCATTCCCTGAGCTTTCAGCTGTCAAGATTACCAAAGATCTGGAGTTTTTTCTGAATGTTCCATGCATTCCAATAGTATTGAAAATCCATCAAAAAATAAATATTTTTAAAATGCCTTGATTTTTCAATATGAAAAAGAATCACAGTATTAAGAATTTTAAATAATTTTAAACCTTAAAGCTGACTTTATTAATCTAAAAACTTATATTTTCCCTCAAAACCAATCCTCTTCATTAAAGTGAATAGCCACTCTGCTTTTGTGTAACCAATGCTGAATTTTGAATGAAAAGTTAAACCCAAGCCCCATCTGCTTTTTACAGTAAAAGCAGACTCGTGGCTCTATTTCAGTGGAATATTTCTCATCAGCTTTAACTGTGGAGAAAATAACACATTCAGAAGAAATGAGGGAAATGAGTGATGTTTTGGAACATATACAAATCACCAGGGAGGAGGTATTGGTGGCCTTAAAGTGCATTAACGTGGATAAATTCCTAGGGTCTCACTGACTGCATCCTCAGATCTTGTGGGAAACTTGGGAAGAAATTACAGAGGCCCTTGCAGAGACATTTGCTTCATCTTCAGCTGCAAGTGAAGTTCTGGAAGACTTAAGGGTGAATAATATTGCACTATTATTTAAGGGCAACAAAGACAAGCCAGCGAATGACAGGCCGGTGAGTCTGACATCCATGGTTGGTAAGTTACTAGAGGGGATGCTGAGGAACAGGACCTATCATCATTTGGATAGGCAAGGTTTAATTAGGGATAGTAATCAGTATGGCTTGGTGAGTGGGAGGTCGTGTCTGAGAAATCTGAGTTTTTTTGAAGAGATAACCAAGAGGATAGATGGGGTAGGGCAGTGGCATTATCTGTATGGACTTTAGTAAGGCCTTTGACAAGGCTAGTCTGGAAGGTTAGATCACATGGGATCCAGGGGGAGATAGCTAATTGGATTTGTAATTGGTTTGATGATAGAAAGCAGAGAGTGATGTTTGAAGGTTATTTCTCAGACTGGAGGCCTATGACTAGCTGTGTGTCTCCTCATGCAGAGATTTGTGTGTAAATGGAATGAGCAGCCAGAGGAAGTCGTCAAGGCAGGTACAACAACACAGTTAAAAGACATTTGATAAGTACATGGATAGGAGGGGTTTAAAGGGACATGGGACAAATGTGGGGAAAAATGGACTAGACTGGTGGGCACTATGGTCAGTATGGACAAGTTGGGCCACAGATCTTGTTTCCATGCTGTGTTACTCTGACTCCATGACTAAGTTATTGGTAATGCTGAATTTGGAATATTATGTTCAATTTTGGTCACCCTACTGTAGGAAAGATACCATTAAGCTTCAAAGAGTGCAAAGGAGATTTGAGGATGTTGCCAGGACTTGAGGGACTGAGTTATGGAGAGAGGTTGGGACTTTATTCATTGGAGCATAGGAGAATGATGGGGGTTATTACAGAGGTGCATAAATTCATGAAGGGCATCGATTGGGTTAATGCACAGTCTTTTTCCCAGTGTTGTGGAATCAAGACTAGAGGACACAAGTTTAAAGTGAGAGGGGAGAGATTTAATAGGAACCTGAAGGGTAATTTTTTCACCCAGAGGGTGGTCAGTATATGGGATGAGCTGCCAGAGGAAGTAGTTGAGGCAGGTGCATTTGAAAGGAACTTGGATAAGTACCAGAATAGGAAGGGTTTAGAGGAATATGGGGCAAATATGGACAAATTGCCTTTGGGAATCTTGGTTGGCATGGACAAGTTAGGCCAAAGGTCCTGTTTCCATGCTGTATCCTTTGACTCTAATGTTCCTTCTGCAGGAAGCACCATCCTTCACCAGACTTCCATATTCCCCTGATTCCCTGGGAGAACTTTTACACCACTTTCCCATCATCAAGCATTGATATTCCCCAGGAGCTGGAAGAATATTATGGTCTGTCCTTTCAAGTGGTGGTTGCAAACATCACATCTGCTGTCTGACATTATCACATTGTCAAGGAACACTAAACAGAAAGTGACACTGTCAATTCTGTTCTGTGAAGCTTAGAATTAAGTTTGCACACTGTGTCTTTCATAAAGACTATTTGTGTGATTCACAGCAATGTTTCAATGCCAAAATAATATTGATATGGAGAACTATTTCAGTTATGATCTGCTCATCATTACATTACAAAATGCACAAGCTTCCTGTAAACAAGTTGACTAGTCCATTTTTAAAATTACTTTGAAAACACCTGGCTAGAAAGACATTGGGTTATGTAAAGTGTTACTTAAATACAGCTTTACACTTTTTTCTTCCTTCGTCCACAATTTTTTCTGATGTCAACTTTCCTTTTTGTTGTGATGCACACAATTCCTTATTTGAGTAATTCCCATTTCTATCTGCTCATAAGCGACACTAATTTTCACCTAATACACTGGACTTCCCAGTTGCCATGATATGACACTGTTCAATGTTAATCACCTGGTATCTTTTCAAAACTTTTGTTCATCTCAGAGATTTACAGGAAAGGTCCTTATACCACAACAACTAACTCAGGACCATTCCCTCCTATTATATCTTTTAGAGGCTGCATTTTTGTCTATTCCTTCCATATGCAAAGAAGATTTGGCACTTACCTCAGTTATCAGACCAAGAATCTTGTGTGTTTCAAACTGCACTAGAATAAGATTCAACCTTTATCTACCTCCTAACTAGAAATAACTATAAAAAAAAATGGTAAGTAGCAATACTTAGTGTTATATTAAGGGAGAGTCTGTTCTCAGAACAGATAAACAACAGTTCAGTGAAATCCTCAGCTGAGTACATTTTGTGCTGTGCCAAATTAATATTTTGCATATGGATATTTACTCTGCTCCAATATAAATTGGTCTACGTTGCCACAGGATACAGAAGCTTGGTTTAATTTGTATTTAGGTTATTGCTAGAATGTATTCTACTGGATAATAATACAAGGAGCTTATAAAAGAACCACAACAGACAATGAAATACTAGCAATTAACCTCAGATAATTGATACAGTATTGTGAATCCAGCATTGGACATACAACACAATGAGCAGAAATAAAACGGACACATGGCTTCTGATCCAGCCACTAACAATTCAGTTGTCTAACCATGGCCAACACCTCAATAATATTGAGAATCTAAAATGAAAACAAAAATTGCTGGAAGACATTTGGCAAAGCAAGCGCCTTCTGTGGAGAAAGAAACTCAGTTATGGTTTCAGGGCAAAGACAATTCAACAATACAGACAAACAGTTAATTTAAAATACTGTTTGTCGCTGCACGGAGGCTGACTGACTATTGAAAGTTTCGAGTAATTGTAATTATTTAACAGGGAACATCAGAGAACAGCACGAGGTTAAGAATCACTTCTAAATGCAGCTTTTATAGATTAATTTATGCTACTTTTAGCATGAGATCAAATAAATTCAAGTACATAAAGATGCACATTACATCAATGATATGTCCCCATTATTGTCATGAATGTAATTCAATCAACTTGAAGTAAATGCAGCAATTTCCATGGCATTGTTCCTTAAAGGTAAGGAAGTGTGGAGTTTCAAATTGCATGTGATTTCAATAGTTAGCTTGAAATATAATTATATATGTACTTGTTAAAAAAAATCATTTGTATGGCATTGGGGACTTTGCAGGAAACTGAGACTATTGGGGGTCCTCTTCCAAACTGTATGACCTTCTTCCAAAATATCTTTGATTCTGTAACATTTTTTCTTTAATTACTTTTAAGGAATTTTACAGATGTTAATCCAATCAAAAAGATAAAGTTGACTTGCACTGCAAAATTAGTTATACATGTTTGAAATAACAGAGCCTTTGGATTGCAAATTTCATAGCAAAAAAAGCAAACAGCAAGAGATGACAAACAGCTTAAGAAAATTATCAGCCATTACTTCAACAGATGACAGCACAAATCTAAACTTCATTGCAATGCACAGTCTACAAATGGCACACAAAATTGGACTTGCCATATTATAAACTGCAGGTGTATCAATCATCTTATCACTTGCACTGTCAGAGAAAAACTCCTGAAGTATTTTAACATGGTATAGATTTAGAAATGTATAAAAAGAGAAAATGAATGTTGAAAAATATAATTATATTTTCCAAGCATTCCAGGCAAAGCCCCTTTCTCTGCAATAAACTGTTTGTTTCATAAATTAAGTACATTTTCTTTATTTTCATTGACTAAATATTGAAAAGGAAAATAAAGTTGTGTAATATGCATGCCAATTTTACATCAGGATAGATCAGGCTGATTTGTGAAATGAAATTGCCTAGAAATTAGATCATATACCATTATGTTATTGTGATACTTGTATGAAAAATAATTTACAAATGTAAATCAGCAACTTATGGAATAAACTGAGGTTGTAATTTTTGTACCAGTGATGTCTACACAAGTGGCATCCAACAGTATGCAAGGCAGTACTGCTTCTAGGACCTTTATTCACCTTTGAGTTGCCAACAAATTCAACCAACTACTCCTGCAGAGAGAGATTTCCAATCCACCTTTGCAGTTTGTACCTATGTGATTTCAACAAGTCTCCTAAGCAGCTCCCAACCTGGAAATAGGAACCATACGAAGGTAGGTATTCTTTAGTCTTCTTCGCCTCTCCTTCAGCAACCTTCAACCCCTACCGTGCCCACTCACTAAAAACAAAATCCCCTTTCACAAACTTATAATCCTTGCCCTGCTCCATTAATATTGTTCTCTTTTCCTTGCCAGTCACTACCTCTGACCATGCTTTTATAAGAACCTGCATCTTAAATATTAACTCTTCTATTCCTTTCATCAAGATCACTGAACTCCTGATTGTTTTCATTGTGTTCCATGTTCATTGGTGGGAGGCTGTAATCACCCTGTGAAACAATCTGCCATCCTTTCCCCAGCTGGCCAGTCTGTGTCTTTGAGTTTTCATTCCTTTGCCGTAAAAAAAACAATTCTCACTTCTTGCATAATCTTTCAAGAATTTATAAATCTTTTTCCTAACTATGGATGCTTTTTTAAATGATAGATAAGAAAATATCATAGAATATATCTATGCTTTTAGAGCACCGCACCAGTTTTTCTCCAGCATCTCTCATATCATTCCCATAAATATCTTTAGCCCTGATAACCTTCTTAGTTTGTGCTCAGAAATAAAAATATTCCAGCTGAGACCTAAGCAATGTTTCATGAACATTTAGCACAACTTCCATCTGTTGCTTAAGTGCTCCAGTGTTACAAAAATCACTTGTGATTCAGAACAATGTGAAGAGCAATGCCAGTTCAGACAGACTGAGAAACATCAGACAGTTGCATTAAAAGGCTAAAACTGTAAGGGCTTGCCTTCAACAGAGATGGATGGTATCTCCAGTTTTTCTATGCAGTTTGCAAGAGCTGATCTGTGGAAAGAAATTAACACTGTGAGTTGTGATGAAGGGTTTTGGCCTGGAACATCAACAGTTTATTTTTCCCTGACCTGCTGAGCTCCTCCAGCACTTCTTGTGTATTACTCCAGATTCCAGCATCTGCAGAATTTTTGTCTCCTTATTATGAGCTGAATTAAGTTGGATTCAAGCTAGTACCCAGAATTATGATTGTTGTCTCTACTCTCACACACTTACCAAGACTGGTTGCAGAGGGATGAAGAACATGACACCTGATCAACATCCAGCGAGGTGCAGGAAGGTCTTAGTGGTGAGTAATGGGTCATGTGCTGGTGAGCACAATCCTTGAAAAATCAAGACACTTCTTGACAAGTGACAAGGCTGATAAAGAACCTCTTCCCATGTTTAATCCCATCGAGACTCTGACATTCAAAGCATTTACCAATTTAGATATCTGCAAATAGTTATGGAGTCATACAGCATGGAAAAAGGCACTTTGGCCCAACCTGTCCATGCCCAACTATTTTGCCCAGTGAGCTGGTCCCATCTGCCCAGGTTTGGCCCTTGGCCTTTAAACCACTCCTATCCATGTACTTGTCTAGATGGATTTTAAACGTTGCTAATGTGCCCACTTCAACCATTATTTCTGGTAGCTCATTCCAAAAATGACCACCCTGTGTTGAAGCTGCCCTTGATGTCCCTTTTAAGTCTCATTTTAAAAACTTGAAGTTCTTTTTTAAAAAAAATGCATTCAGCCCTTAGAAATAATTTTGATAAACAAAGTCAAGTAACATAGGTAAAAAATATTGTAACAGCATAACGCTATTACAGTGCCAGTGACTCGGGTTCAATTCCAGCCACTGTCTATCAGGGATTAATACATTCTCCCTGTGACTGCAGGAGTTTCCTCTGGGTGCTCTGGTTTTCTCCCACATTCCAAAGATGTACTGGTTAGGAAGTTGCAGGCATGCTTTGTTGGCACTGGAAGTTTGGTGACACTTGTGGGCTGCCCCCAGAACACTATGCAAAAAATGCATTTCACTGTGTTGCAATGTACATGTGACTAATAAAGATGTCTTGTCTTAAATAAACTCACCAGTTTCCATTTATTCTACAGGGTAGGGAAACCCCATTCATCTGAATGGAGACTGATTCTATGCCAAGCTGACTAGGTTCAGGAGCAAGTAAGTATATTCCCCAGCATAATGTTAGGTAATTTCAACATACAGCTTCTGTTAATCTGTGTGTTCTGGATTTCCATTTGGTCCATGCATATCTGGGAATCACTTATCTAAGAGTGGCAGATCATCAGTCGTTCCCTTTGGAACCACTGGCTACAGTCAGTTGGGCTTGGTCCAATAATTAATTATAACCAGGTTCATGTGGCGTCCTACGGCGAGACCTGAGAACCAGTTTTCTTGAGCTAGTTTCTTGAAGTGACATTACAGTTTGATTGTTGGTAAAGCTTTTGCTTTGTGCCTACATTGTTAGCTTTCTCCAGATATTAGTTACTCTTCCTTAGTTGTCTGCAATCTTGGCACTTATATTCCAGGTTTGCCAATGATTTTGTTCGTTATTCCTGGCTGATTCTATCACTTCAATACAAAGTATCTGAGACGCAAATTCCTCTGGAGTTTCTGAATATATTGATCACTTTAAAGAAGGAAGTAAAGAATTTAATGAAGAAAGAAATTCAGATTAAACATGTGATGCATCATTTCCAAATCCATCAGATAGTGAGACTTAAATTTATCAGCATCTCACTTTGTGCTGGATATGAGAAGAAATCAGTCTCCACTTCACAAGAGCTTCACAAGGTAATCAGTGAACAACTATTGGATCCATAAAAACAAAGTTATTGCACAGTAAAGTACTCATGTCTCCTCTTCCTTCATACCCACTGCAATTCTCATATTATGGGGTCTTGTGCACATGTATCAAGTGAATTTTTATATTTGGTAAGGGTAATGCTTTAATCACTCCAGTTAAATAGTTTCAATTGTTCCTTCAATTGCGTGGTGATATTGATATTATTCATTTGGCCTCAGCCCTCCCCAGAGGAGTCTGCAGCTACCAAATTGGCCTCAGGACCCCTAAAATCTGAGTGGAAGTACATCATGCTCAATTCTGAGAGAATGCCTAAGAGAAAGAAGCTTGAAGTCCTTCAGATCAACCCATGATTTATACAAACAACACAGGTCGACTGTCAATTCATGTTCAGATTCTATTGATGTACAAAAGCACTACAATGCTTATCATTGGTCATTAACCAGACCACTACAATAACTTCTAATCCAACAGACTACTGTTTAAATAGTCAGGCAGTGTGTTGATGCTGCCTGACCTGCTGAGTTCCTCCAGCATTTTGCATGTGTTGCTCCAGATTCCAGCATCTGCAGAATCTCTTGTGTCACTAGTTAAATGCTTCTTAGTAAGCCAAACTTCCTAAAATGGTGGAGGATTGAGAAGGTTGGTCAACATTGAAGAAGACTGCAACAAATTATTCAAAGAGATGAATAAATTTGCAAAATGGGCAGGTAATTAACAATTGAATTTCAACATAGGTAAGTGCAAGGTTTTTCATTTTAGTTTAAAAAGGAGGCCACCTACTACTTGGAAAATGAGATCGAAACATAATGAAAGGCAATATGAAAAACACAATGATGCTGGAGGAACTCAGGCCAGGCAGCATCCATGGAGAAAAGCAAGCAGTCAACGTTTTGGTCAGGACCCTTCAGGTCTGAAGATAGGAAAAGGGGAAGCCCAATATATGGGAGGGAAAAGAAGAGCAGTGGTAGGTGG
>JARFYF010000007.1:69720037-69731218 GCA_030265395.1 Rhina ancylostomus | reverse complement strand
TAAGCCTAGTAAGTTCTAAGTTAGGGACATGTTCGGCACAGCTTTGTGGGCTGAAGGGCCTGAATTGTGCTGTAGTTTTTTTCTGTTTCTCTGTTTCTAAAAGCCTGACTGAAGGCTAACTTAAGCTTTAGGAAATTAAGAGACTGCATTTGGTAAAGTTGTACTGACCTACCATTTTGGTAGAAGACATTGTTCAGAAAATATGGATTAGCATCTTTTAGATGAGGCCAGAACCAAGACTCCAGCTGCCCACCCAGATTAATGTAAAGCTTCTGTTGACCTGTATTGCAAGACACATGTTTTAATTGTTGTCCTGGCTAAGACGGCTCCATCAATCAACTATTACATCATTACTACATTGCTATCTGAGAAAGCTAACTGTGCACACACTAACACTTCAGCAGCAGAAGCTGCAGTTCATTGACCGCAAGGCATTTTACGAAATCCTGTGAGGTCATGAAAAGTGATCTATAATTGCAAGTCTTAACTTCGGTAAATTGGTTTATTATTGTCACGTGTACAGAGGTACAGCGAAAAACTCTGTTTTGCATGCCATCCATACAGATCATTTCATCACATCAGTACAAGGGAAAACAATAACAGAATGCAGAATAAAATATTACAGTTACAGAGAAAGTTCAGTGCAGGCAGACAATGAGGTGCAAGGCTATGACGAGGTAGATTGTGAGGTCAAGAGTCCATCTCATCATACAAGTAAGTATTTGCATATGAATCTAATGAGTTATTGCCAAGATGCATAATTGACAATGTAATTTGTACATGACTGTGCTTTCAGCATTAAAAATAACTTTCAGTGATATATTTCTCTTTCAGGGTTGCTGTGATTCCACCTTCAATCTATGTACCTGATAATGAGCTGGTATGCAAAATTACCAATCAGATTTGTTGGTTCCCATGCAGTAAAAGAAACCTAAAAGCAAAACCACTGTTATTTTGTGTATTTCTTTTAGACTGCCCTGTTATGCATCAATATACTTTGCTAACCACGATCAAACAACTGATTGGGAAACCAGAGAAAAAAAGATCAAATTTGGCTCTAAGGTTTAGTGCCATTTGTCAGAAGAGGCACAACTATTGACTTTTGATTGCTGGGCTGTGATGAGACAGCAGATTTCCACTGGCACTGCATTAGTGCTCAGCTGGTATTAGCACTCATTGATTTAAAGAAAAGAAAAGGTATGATGAAGTAACATTTCAGATCGTTATTGTTAATTGTGACTGTTTGGTGCTTGTACCTGTGATTGATTATATAACATCACTTCCAACCAGAGTACTGCTTTCCTTATTACCACAACCAAGATGCTGGGCATGCTGAGAACTAGTTACAATATCAAAGAGGAAGTACAAGTAGTGTTGTTAAAAAGGAAAGGTATTCAGGTATTAATATTGCATAGCGTTAATATATCGATTCCACAATTATCCAACTATCTTGGCCGGAATCACATTTTGAGTGGTGACTGCATTAAAACTGATATTGTTGCCCAAACCATTGGGCCAAACACAAACATTTTTTGGTCAATATATACAACTCTGTTCCATTTTCCCAGTTTCTATGTCTCCATCATATTTGCTCTAATCCTGAGACTTTCTGTACAGGAACCTCTGAAATATCTTCCTGAATTGTGGCTTCTCCTCTACCATTATTAGCAAAGCCCCTGACTGCATCTGATCCATTTCCCATGCCTCTGCTTTCACTCTCTCCTCTGGGACAGAACAAGGATAAGGTTCAGTCCTCACCCTCCACCCCATCAGCATTTGCATTCAACAGATCATTCTCCACAATTTCTGCCACCTTCAAAGAGATTCCACCATCAAACACGTCTTTCTCTTTCCTCCCCTTTTTGCATTTCTCAGAAACCATTTCCTTCAGTAGTTCCTCTTTTATTCCCGCCTTTTTACAGCACTTTCCCTTGAGACCACAGGTGATGCAACACTTGTCCTTTCACCTCTTCCCTTCCCAACAATCTAGGGGTCTAACCCTACTTCCCAGCTGAATAGCAATTCACTTGCACTTCTTTGAAACTGGTGTATTGCATTCAGTGTTCACAATGTGGCCTCCTCAACAATGGAGGAATCCAATGCAGATTGGGTAATTGTTCTGTAGAGCATTGCGTTCAATCCTCAGGGATGACTCTGAGCTTCTTGTTGCTTCCTGCTTTAATTCCCCATCCCTCTCCCACTCTTACCTATCAATTAGTGGTCTCCTGTACCATCACAGTGAGGCTTAATGCAACCTTGAACTGTACCTCATCTATCTGGGCAAGTTATAGTTTTCTGGAGCTAATATTGAACTCCACAATTTCAGGTTACTTGATTGCTCCATCTAGATCAGTCAATCATCTGTGATTTTGGTACAGCTAGTTTACTTTTTTTCACTCTCTTTTTTCCTTTTTTTCTCTCTCAGAGTGGAGGACATGCTCAGTCTGACCTGCCAGGCACATCTTCCTGCTCAGCATTTTGCAACTCCGACATTCTTCAGTTCATGTTCTCACTCTCCAAGGTTAGCTGGTCAAGAAATAAATGGAAACAGTTATTTACAGCTTATCCCCACAGCCACCCAGGTTTTACCCTAACAGGGATGCCCTCCCTGCGACCTAACAAGCTTCTTTTGTCTCCTTCCCAGTCTTTGACCTGAAATGTTAAATTTGTTTCTCTTCCCAGAGAGGATAGCAACAACAGCTGCTTTATTCCTTTTGTTTTTTTTCCCTCTTCTCAGGTTATTTGAAGTTTTGATGAAAGAAGCTTCAATCATTCAAAATTCATGTTCAGTGCAGTTTAAACCTAGATGTAAATGCAATAAATTTATGAGTATTTTTGCTTTAGATCCAGCCACTACATTACCTTATTACTTCAGGGTTTAATGAAAAAAAATTACCTGGAACAATGACTGCCCTGGATGAATGCTATGGACTTTAAAGAACCAAAAGTAAATTACTAGGAAGAGGAATGAAGTTGAAACTGAGAAGCTGTGGTTGAAGGATGCAGAAGAATGAGGGGTGATCTTATTCAAACACATAACATCCTAAGGGGGCCTCTCAGGGATGTTTTTGCCAGTGAGAGAGCTTCAAACTAGAGGACATAACTACAAGATAAGGGGCTGGTATTTTAAACTGAGGTATGTAGAAGTTTCTTCTTGCAGAAGGCAGTGATTCTCTGTCCCTGTGGGTGGTGGAAGCTGGGCCATTAGAAGTATTTAAAGTGGAGGTGGATAAATATTTGATAGATTGAGGAATAGAGGGGTATGGAGAAATGGCACAGAAGAGGAATTGAGACCAGCCATGATCTTATTAAATGGTGGCACAGGCTTGAAGACCCTGATGGCCCATTCCTATTCCTACTTTCTTGTGCTCTTGTGCTTCCATTAAGTCAATTGCAGGGTTTGGTATCACAATGCAAAATCCACAAATCCTTTGATGAACTAAGCAGTGTTGGGAAGTTAAATACTGTGGTAAATTAACAACACTGCAATGTGCAAATTCGCTCACCTCTTCAGTTTGTATTTTTATAGCAACTCCTCACACTAGATTACCTTGAAATTGGCTTATTCCCAACCATCCATCCATCCACTCTCCACTGACAATCACTCCCGTGTTTATGCAGTTTTATGCTTTTCCCATGTCATCATCTTGGCCAAAATGCTCACCATCCATTTCCTTCACACTCGACATTACTAACATTCATATGTCCCTTCCTTTCATCCTTCGTAGAGGAGAGAGGACAAGACATGGTGCAGAAAATAGCCCTTCCCTCATCTGACAATTGACAGCTTCAGAGGAGTATGCATGAGACATCGGTGAGGCTTGGCGTAGGTGACTGTGGAAGATGAGAAGCCTCCCTGCTACCTGATGGCAGAATTATAGATCAACTGCTGACACAGCATGCAACATTCACAAAAGTAGAAGAGCGAGCAGGGAATAAAATATGGCTATATGCACGAAGATCACTTAAAATTGACAGTCCCATTTCAATGCCTCAAATTTCTATAAGTTTTTTAAGTATCTCACAGGAGGTGGTGTAGGAGCATGGTAATGTTGCTTCATCACAGGACGGATCCACACTGGCTAAGGTACTCAGACTTTAATAGGCCTGATGGTTAGCCTTTACCTGGTGACTCAAATATTCCAGGTGAGCAAGACTAAATGGACTGATGTACCAACAGGCATCCATGGCACACTGCACACAATTCCAGAGAGATGGGAGGAATCCATCTCAATCCTGACTAACATCATGTACACAAACACAATGGCCGTCTCCAGCTTGATGACTGAAGTTGGGGTGACATTAGTTTAGCAGTGGAGGCAATGTGTTTCCCACTTGTCATGTAGATTAGTTACACTCCAATGAGCAGCTCGTTGTATGTGAGGTGCAACAGTGCAGCTGAGTGAGATGCCCACACGGTATGCCCTGCCTCCAGTGGACAGTCCATACCAAAACTCTGACTTGCTGACAGGGGCAGATCCAGTGGTCAGTTTTCCTCTGAAGATCTTCTCGGAGAGATTCTGGGGTTTGGGGTAAACTGCAGGCTGAGTGGCTGGTGGCTGGAAAATGGAGGAATGTTGGAGGAGAGAGACAGGGAACTGAGAAGAAAAGAAAGGAGATAGCATCTGAGAAGAGAGCAGGTGGATGAAGGGGAAAGAACTGAGAGGACCACCCATCCCACCCGGAATGGTGCTCCTTTCCCTGCAGCCCAATATGGTACTGCCACTGCTCACCTGCCAAAGAAAGGCTGCCACCATCAGCTGTCCCAAATCCATGCCTGGCCCATTACTGACAGATCTCCATTCAGTAATGGCACACATGTTACTTCTCATATTTTTCTTTTATTTATTTTCTTCCAATTTAGGTCACCAAAGGCATGCAGCTTTTGATTTGCATTGTCTTGTTTTGCACAGTCTTTTTTTCTCTCTCTATTCAGTGTCTTGTATGACTTATGTATAATTTATATTCTTTGTGTTGTCCGCACTTATATGCCTGTGATGCTGCTGCAAGTAAGTATTTCATTTTACCCATCCTTCACCAGACTAGTGTACATGGCAATAAACTTGACTTGACTTGACTGCAGTTATAGAAATGAGTGCTGTCCTGGCTCACTCCGTTGTGAAAACCTTCTGGATCCCTTCAATTCCCAATTTTATATTCATCCATCAAATAACATTGCGATAATGTTACGTAGGTGTGCAACACACTAGCTTTGTAAGGGATGTAAATAACTGAGAGTTATCAACAGATACACATGTGCACAAATCTCATAGTTACACAGTCTTCAAAGTCACAACACTAAAGCTCCTGGCACTTGCAACAGGCTCTCATTTTTTTCTGGCATCGATTAAAGCTCAAGCATCATGCTTCACGATTCCAATAGCTCCTGATTTCAGATGGAGGTGAGATTAAAAACTGTTTAATTCATATTCATTTCATGTTTATGCTCAATAACTTGGTGGATTTCCTTGCATTCTTGCAGTCATGTGGCTAAAACTGGAATGAGTATAACTGATTTAAATTAACAACTGCAGAGCAAACCTGACTTAAATCTTGGTTTGTAGACTCTGTCCAGTTTCACAGACAGGCATTAGGAAGGACAAGTTTGTAAAATCCTAACACTCATGCACTCTTGGTTTTTGCTCATGCACTTCACTCTTTTGCAGCAAAATTGACTCCTTTCAAGCTGGTGGACTCATGCAGGAAACAGATGGCAGATAACTGGCAATTTTCTTGAAGGTGCTCCAGCTCAGGTGCTGTAAATGGTGTAAACCCTCTGTGAGCACTAAACAGGATTATAGACAAACTCACACTGAATTTAAGATGGTGAAATTGATTATTTTTCAAAAAAATTCCAAGCATACTCACGTTGAGGGAAACAAGTTACACACATTGCAACCTCTAACTTCTCTGAAGCTCAATGTGTGCTTATAGTTATCGGCTCCTCTCAATGCTTGGAGTTTCAGGGAAAAAAAAGTGGTGCAAATAATGAAGATAAAATCTTATGAGTGTAATATTTTGATTGTCTGTTCATCCTCACTGTCTTTACACAAATAAATACAATTGCATAATGCTGTTTTCCATTTGACGCAATTAAAAAGCATTGAATTTTTCTGGAATGAAATGAAAGCAATAATCACTTCCAGTTAATTTTGTGTCACTGCAAATTTGACTGAGTACTTCCAGATGCTAATCATTTTTATGCTTCTGTCCCAATTTCCACATCGGGGCATGCGAGATAGTGTCACTCCCCATGCATTGCACCTTGTGGAGCATTACAGAGGAATTTTGACCTCACTCTCTCAGAATTTTGGATGACTAACCCTGGGCATTCCCATGACAGTTTCATCTTCCCAGCACAGCTCTGACTGGGAGTCCTCCAGATTTGTCAATTACTTACATTGCATCCTCGTGATTACATCCTTGCAGCATGTAGTTTTCAAGTGAGATGAGTAAACAAATAACCTTGGAAGAGAATTTCCATTGTAGTTGGGGAACCTGTTATTAAGGGATATCTGTCAATTGATATCAGGAGGTACAGTTAGTCTTTGCATTGTTCAGGTGTTTAAAAACTTGAGGCTCAGAAAGTACAGCAAGTTTTGATCACACTGATCCTTGGAGTGCAGGCTTTAGTGAGTAAGGGATAATGGTGAGTGGGATCAGTAGGAACAATTCAACAATTGACCTAGGGGGAGTAGCAAGGCACTGGCACCAACTCAGCACTGGTAGCATTTTAAAAGAGTGAAATCAGAAGTCAATCAAAAGTTCAAACTGAACTGAAATCATCAACCTGAGGTCAACAATGATGTCGGATATTGGTAGATGCATAAAGGTGAAATGCGTTCTTCAATTCTTGCAAAGATTCATTACACTAGACAATGTTTTAATTAGATTATTGAATTTTATTTCAGAAGTTGCTTGGTTAATCAGTTTGTATGATGAGGAGGAAAATTTCACTGAGATATATCGCAAAGCAATGCTATGGAATTTTTAATGGATATCTTGGATTCACTTTTTCAAGATGTAAATGTTAGAAATGGAAGTGAGAAACAGCAAAAATCCAGGATGCCAGCATCAACGGAAGATACAGAACCTCCCAATTAACAAGCCACCATGGCGAACATCTCACAATGACTGTTCTAATCCCTAGACTTATGCCAATAATTCACCTCCATCCACCAGGGAGGTAACAGGACAGTAGTTTCTGTTCTGTTGAAAGTTAACATTGCTCTTAAACTATTGGTTTAAGACTGGAAGATTGGTTCCTTCTCAGGGATTAAAAAGTGACTCCAGCCAGCTAAGCTACTATGTGCTGTTTTTGTGCAAGGTAAATACTTAACTCTTCATTGCTCAGGTTAGCACAGTTCATTACATTCAATGCAGAATTAAGTCAAATAAATCAGCAGAGCATTAATTTATATGAGATTGCCAGGTCAGCCAATTTGCTATCATCTAATACACAGGCAAAGAATTAATGCCCTGTTTGCCAGGTCAGACAAGTTCCTGACATTTTATGCAGAATAGGAGAAACTGGATGATCAGGCCATTCATTTTGATCAAATTACTGGCTTTACATGGTAACTGGCTGTCATAGATTGTGTTCACATGCTCAAGTAAGTCCCCACAGCCAATCTGCACTATAATATCAACAGAACAAGATTTAACTTCCTTAATATCCACAGACAACAGGCACAAATTTCTGCAACATCTCCAGTATGGATGGAGATTCCTTGATTTATTTAGAAATGAGGACAAAGTCTTAATGATTCCTTGGATGCTACTAGTCCGATCTCTAACACCATTGTGAACAAATATCAATAAACTTGAGGAAAGCTGCAAAGTTAATGTTGGACTCAGCTAGACTAGGCTGTTTTGATGTTGAGATGTTAGCCATGGCTCATTTGTTGAACTCTCACTCCAGGCTTTACAATCTGGAGCACAAAATCATGGCTGAGCATTTTCCGGAGGTGTTGAAGGAGTGCTACACTGTAGGAGGCATACTCTTTCAGAGGAGATGTCAAACTAAAGCCCCAACAACCATTTATGGAGAGTTTATAAAGTGGCAAGATTTTGAAGAACATCAGGAAGAGTGCTCCACAGTGTGCTGGCCAATATTGATTCCTCAACTAATAACTATATCAGATTATTAACATCATCAAATTGCTGTTTGTGGGATTTTGCCTTTTGCAAAATGTCTGCTGCACTGCCAGAGTCCACAACAACCTACTCATCAATACTGTGCATTCCAATTGCTCATCTGGCTCCAAATCACGTTGCAGTCTTGGCCCAACAAAGAAGTCCTGTATTCCAGAGGTATGAAAAGAGTAACTGCCTCCCACAAAGATCAATGGTGGTGGTTGTTGGAGACCTTTCATTCCAGCTTCAAAACAATGATCAAGAGTTCCCCAGGACAGTTTTCTCAAGCCTAATTACCTCATCTGCTTATTAATGACTTCCCCAACAAAAGTCCTGATTGTAGTGCAGAGTTCCATTTACAATTCATCATGTCTGTGGACTTATACAACAAAAGCTTGACACTACTAAGGTATGAGATACAAATGGGAACTGTCTGCCAATGGCCACTAGCAGGAAGAGAGAGAATAACTCCTCCCAGTGACATCACCCATCATCAAATCCAGCTCCATTAAGAACAAAGAACATAGAACAGTACAGCACGGGAACAGACCTTTGGCCCACAATGTTGCACCAAACTAATTAAACTAGTAATTAAATCCCTAACTAAACTAATCCCTTCAGCCTTAAAATCAAGAAATTTAACTGGACTTGTAATATAAATGCCATTGCTTAAAAATTTAGATGCATAGCATTGTCTTTGTTGCCACAGAATGAGTCTGAACATTGCATAGTTCCAGCATGACACAAGATCTTTCAAGAGCAGGAATTTTATTGGGCACTTTCAGTTGTGATTCACCCTTGCGCCCTTGACACACAATTTCCACCTGTCAACAAGGCACAAGACCAAAGTGTGGTGGACTAACTGCCATTCATACAAATGAGTTTGGCTTCAACTACACACATGAAGTTTCATATCATCCTAGCCAAAGCAACCTCCTTGATCAGATGTTAAAAATTATTTCCTTCCACCATTGATGCACTGTATCTGCAGAGTATACCACTTACATTTAAGCAAACTACTAAGGCTTCTTCAACCACCTCCCAAATCCCTGATCACTTGCAACTGGAAGGAGAAGGGCAGGGGCACATTGGATGACCAACACACAGAGGTTCTTTAATTCACACACTATCCTGACTTGACAATTTTGCCATCAGCAGACCAATAGCCAGCAACCCATCATTCTTGTCTGTACAAGTACATAGAACATATCAGCACATGGAACGAGGCTGTTCAAGACTCAGCATCACCACCTCAAGGCAATTAAAATAGAAGTAAACATTTGGTGTGCAAACATTACCCAAACCCTACCAAAGAATTGAAAAGAAAAACAACAGTAACTACACTTCAGAAGAAGTACATTAAATTTGATACGCTCACTGAGGATTTCAACTGGAAAGAAAAATACTGTTCTGGGACTAAGTGGAGAAGGGATGTGGAAGCCACTGTAAAATGACATTCAGAGTTGAGGTCAGGAAGGCAACTTGAAACAAAAACAGAATGTGCTGGAAACACTCAGCAGGTCACACAGCATATGTGAAGAGAAAAAAGAAACAGAGTTAATGTTTCAAATCAATAACTCTTTATCAGAACTATATAAGCAAATTGTTGAGTTTTCCAGTTAAAGAGTGGCGCCACTCTGCTGATGTTTGAGCGGATGAGTCACTTCGGTGTTGCCATATGAGATAAATTGTAATGGAATTAATAGCTTCAGTCTAAACTAAAATGATAGATTTGTACAGACTTGTGTGATTAATTACTGTACCACAGTATTATATCTTGTAATCTCCTGCTGTTCCAAGTGGGAAAAGCTGATACAATCTGTGTCTCCATTTATGAATGTAATTCAGTAGAGATTTACAGAAAAAAGTATTTTGCTGATCATTACTGGGAGGTGAATATGACTATATAAATGCATGTATTTCATTCCTGTAATGAATATTGAAGAATTTGGATCAATGAGTGCTGTCTTGTGTTGTACCTGCCCTGTCTGTCACTTTCTCTCTTCAGAAAGTCAGATATGTAGGTGTGAATCTGAAGTCAAAATACAGCTCCAGATGACTCCTAACTTCGTGATTCCTTTGAGGACCTCTTGGTATTTGACTGCTAGACCTTGATTTTCTATTACCATTTTTGAAATATTTTATCTCAAGTCACATGTGTTGAAGTTAGCAAATAGCCTTCACCTTCAAACTGAATTGTTCTCATCAGTGTAATTAATGACCTTCCCATGAAAATGTGTAATAACTGTTTCCTGGCTTAAAATCACTGCAGAATTACATGCATATACGGAGCTACAGATTATATCAGTTTTTCCCACGTGAAACAGCGGGAGATCCAAGTAAGCATCTGATAATACTGTGACATACTGATTAATCTCAGAAGTTTGCATGAGGTATGTGTGGCATCCAAGCAACATGACATTGTACCGCTCTTGCCAATATTACTTGTGTTTTGTCTGTACACCTGTACCAAACCCCTGACTTCACAAATATTCTCAATAAATTGGTAAGTGAGCATTGAATCACTCACCCATGAGAGGAGCTTCCCTCTAAGATGCACTGCAAGTTTTCTCAAATTTGTTCCACAATTCAAATTTCGTACCACTGTGTGTGTCTTCAACCAAGGCAATTTTATTCTCCTTTATAATTTGATTTCCCTTTTTTGCTCATGTTCCTAAGAATTTAGCTACATTATGAAAATGAGGAGGTATAATTTATTCCCTCTTTAATTACCCATTTTCCAAATTATTAATTTCATACAAGATTGCACTTAAAATGTTTTATGTTTCCATTGATCTAAACTAAATTAAAATCATTAGTCATAAAGATTCTGGTGATCAAAACTGTCCCTTTTTTAAAGTCTCTGTCATCTTGCAACATAATCCCCCTCATTACCATTTTTAATCTAATACTCTATGGGTCCAATGGGGATAACAGATTCAGTTTTACTTCCTCAAGAGTTATATTGGTCAATTTCCCAAATTCATTAATGTCATGGTTCTGATTGCTGGCCCTCGATTTGGCTCCATTGATGGTGCCTCATTG
>JARFYF010000007.1:69207495-69219161 GCA_030265395.1 Rhina ancylostomus | reverse complement strand
CTTCCTAAACCTGAGGTATGCTTCCTTCTTCCTCCTGACTAAATGTTCCACCTCTCTTGTCAACCACGGTTCCTTCACTCTACCATCCTTACCCTGTCTCAGTGGGATGAACCTATCCAGAACCCCATACAAGTGATCCTTAAACAACCTCCACACTTCTGCTGTGTATTTCCCTGAGAACATCTGTTCCCAATTTACTCTCCCAAGTTCCTGCCTAATACCATCATAATTATCCCTCCCCAGTTAAAAACTTTCCTATATCATCTGCTCCTACCCTTGTCCATGGCTATGCTAAAGGTCAGGGAATTGTGATCACTATCTCCGAAATGCTTTCCCACAAAGAGGTCTGTCACCTGACCGGGTTCATTGTCTAGTACTAAATCCAGTATGGCCTCTCCTCTAGTCAGTCTGTCCATGTATGGACATGTCAGGAATCCTTCCTGGACACACCTAACAAATTCTGCCCCATCTAAACCTTTTGTACTAAGGAAGTGCCAATCAATAGTAGGGAAGTTGAAGTTACCTATGACAACAACTCTGTTACTTTTGCAGCTTTCCAAAATCTGCCAACTCTACTGGTCCTCAGTGTCCTGGTGGCTACTGGGAGGCCGATAGAACACTTACAATAGAGTGACTGCTCTCTTCCTGTTTCTGAGTTCCACCCACACTGACTCAGTAGCTGATCCCTCCATGAAGTCCTCCCTTTCTGCAGCTGTGATACTATCTCTGATTAGCAATGCCACTCTCCCACCTCGTTTACCTCCCTCCCTATCCCTCTTAAAACATCTAAACCCCAGAACATCAAGCAGCTGCCCTTGCAACAGCCAAATCTCTGTAATGGTGACAACATCTTAATTCCATGTGCTGATCCATGCTCTAAGTTCATCTTCCTTACTCTTAATACTTCTCACATTAAAATAAATGCATTTCAACCCATCCAACTAACTGTATTTATGCCCTATCCACTGCCTATCTTTCCTCACAGCCTCTTTGCACATTGCATCTACATTTACACCAACTGCTCCATCATCTGACCTAACACTTTGGTTCCCATCCCCCACCAACCTCGTTTAAACCCTCCTAAACAGCTCTAGCAAACCTGCCCGCAAGGACATTGGTCCCTCTCGAGTTGAGATGCAAACCATCCCTTTTATAAAGGTCATACATTCTCCAGAAGAGATCCGAATGATCCACAAATCTGAGGCCCTGCCCCTTGCACCAACTCTTCAGCCATACATTCATCTGTGAAAATGCATGGCTGAAGAATTGGTGCAGGGTGCAGGGCTTTTGGACAGAATGCAAAAAATGGGAGTAAATGGGCCTTTCTCAACTTAACATTGTATGATGAAATGGGTATAGCAGGACCAACCACTTGCAATCTTTGTCAATGATGTCAATGAGATGGTCCAGAGGAAGGTTACAAGAATGATCCCAGGAATGAAAGGGTTAACGTATGAGGAGCATTTAATGGCCTGGACTTGCTGGAGTTTAGAAGGATGAGGGGGGGGGGAATCTCATTGAAACCTACCAAATATTGAAAGGCCTGGACAGAGTGGATGTGGAGAGGATGTTTCCAGTAGTGGGAGAGTCTAGGACCAGAGGACACAGCCTCAGAATATAAGGAGGTTCCTTCAGAACAGAGATGAGAAGGAATTTCTTTAGCCAGAGGGTGGTGAATTGGTGGAATTCATTGCCACAGATGGTTGTGGAGGCCAAGTCATTGGAGGTTGATGGATTCTTGATTAGTAAGGGTGTCAAAGGTTACAGGGAGAAGGCAGGAGAATGGGGTTGAGCGGGAAAATAAATCAGCCATGATTGAATGGCAGAGCAGACTTGATGGGCTGAATGGCTCAATTCTGCTCTTATGTCTTATAGTTTTATGATGTGGCTGAGGAGACCAAATGTCATCGCAGACTGCTAAGCTGAGAAAGGTTCATTTACTCCCATTTTTGCATTCTGTCAATTTGCTGACAATATTAAACTTGATGGGATTGTGAACACATAGGAAAATGCTTCAGGGACATATGGACAAGCTGAGTGAATGTGTGGGAACATGGCAGTTGAAACATAATCTGCAAATATCCAGAGGTCATCTACTTTAGTGTAGATAACATAAAGGGAGAGTATTCCTTGTCATGGTTCTGAGTATTGGCCCTTGATTTGTCTCCTTAGATGCCTCATTGTACAGCACATGGATTCTATGCTGGACTGATGTCATTATGATACACACCTGAGCCCCATTAGGGGTCTAGCATAAGTACTTGTGTTTCTCTAGCTCTAGTTGCCAGAGTATTGGTCTACCTATGGATATACTTTGGCTCCTGGCTGCTTAGTGGTCTACTCTAGAGCAGTCCTGTGTTCTCTATTCCTGTTTGAAGACTTAGTTTGTGTTGGGATTCCTAATCAGATTTCTGAGGCAAGATTCCTTCCGTTGCAACCAGTGTTTGGTCCTGAGGAAGTATCCTGACTCCAATCCTGTGCCAGTGTGCTGCATCTGAGTTCTCTGAGCTTGCTCTTTGCTTGACATTATGACAACAAAAATGGTCAAGGAAACCAGTTTGCAAAAAGGGTCCTGTCCCTTCCACCAAGTCAAAACTTTTTCCATTTCATCCTTCTGTAATCACATATAGCAGCTTATGAGGGGTTGTAGAAAACAGAAGTGAGAAATTATTGAGCTGTGATTCAGAGAACATGAGAGCCTCATTTTATCATAGTCTCATAATTATTGAAAGTTGAGGTGGAACAAAGGAGGACATGAATGGTGAAACTTATCATTGTCTTTAGTATAGGCTTTGGACATCTGATGAAAAGAGTCTTGATAACCAAGGCTTCATATCCAGCATAAGGTTCATGGACTATCAGAGAGCAGTTATCCTGCCTGGATGTTTCTGAGACTTAGACAACAAAGTGCAGGCACCTCAAAGCACCGGAGAACTGCTAGCAATGCTGTCTCCATAAAATCATCCTAGTGCATTGGAGGAATAAGCAAACCATTGTCAGCTTCCTCTCCCTTCATCCCCAACATGAAGGGTAGCTAACTCCATTTAATGTGCCACATCATTTGAATGCCCCAAACTAGACTTATGAAACAAACACCCTATTTGATCTTTATTATGGCAAGATGTTCCCCAGAGGACAAAGGAAAAGTTTCAAGGATGGTCTCAAAAACTTCCTGAAAAACTGTAACAATATCACCGACTCCTTGGAATTGCTGGTTCATGACTACTCAAAGTGGAGAAGGATCAGTCAGGTTGGCATTAGGAACATCGATTTCACCCATTTACAGCTCAGTGAAAATAGTGAAAGGACAAGTCTGCCTCCCAAATTACCCACCACCCCAACCCATCAAGCAGACCCTGCCTATCTGTGGAGCATCAATCACCTCTGAACTCCTGGAAAAGCAGAAGAAGCATCCCTCTGTATCCTTGATGCGGAAGGATTGCCTCGGGAGAAAAGGAATTACAGTATGTAATTTTCTGCACTGAGAGATTGGAAGTGTCAGGTAGACTGTGACAGCAGTATGGTGGATCATTAATCTGTCATTAATCATCTGTCTCCAAATCTTCCTTATATTAAGTAATCACAGTTCCTTGAGGTTATGCTTTGCATTCCCATTCCATAATCCTCTAATTTTAAAGTGACAGTAATCACCTTCCCAGGCACTTCCATTTCCAGCCCAAACTGAATCACAGTGTTGTGAAGGGAGCAAAGATGTGAATTTTCCATGCACATAAAAGACTTCTTATAACTGCTTAGAGATAATTTGTCTGCATTGAGCTACAGGAAAACCTCATTCATGGGAAAACTGTATGTACCCATACTTCATCCCAAAGTGAATGAATTTTCTGAAGTAATTCGTAATCTGGTTGAGTGCATGCTCAGCAGCATTCCTTGGGATAATAATTTATCAATGGTCCCCCAATGTAGCTTGAAAGGCTTCTTGGAAAAAAAGTGATAATACTGATTTTTACAGTCATAATCAGTGTCTTCAAACTGACTATCTTTCAGGGCCTGACAAAATTTAATCTATGGCATTTCAACTGAAATTTATTATGTTTCATAGTATATCCATGTACTCTGTAGCTGTAATGGAATCGCGTTTGACTCATCCTCCTTGAGAGCTGTTAAAACCACTCCAAGCTCCTTATGAATTGCTCCTTCAACATTAAGACAAAATCCCAAAGGGAGTCATCTTCTGTATTTTCAAAATAACACAAAAAACTGAGGATGTTTCTAACCCAAGTAACAACCATTTCAGTCCTTCCACCAGGTTCAGAAACTCTACTTCTTTGGTCATCAGTTTTATCCATATTGGGTTTGATACTGTTTTGCGACTGAAAAGCACCTACTAAAACAAAAATGTGTATTATTTTAAATAATCTCATGTAAAATGGGTCAAATTGAAGAAGTGGTCCTCTAATTTTACCTGAACCCCAGCCTTCTGTAAACTTCACGGACATCCAATAGAAAACACTTTTTTCTTCTCATAAGATGACTGTGAAAAAGACATCTGGCTTTCCATATTTAACAAATATTTTCAGGTTTATAATCAAAAGTAATTTTCGTGATGTGATATGATATCCCATTGATAAATGTGTTTATACCACATGTGAACAGATGACATAACATTCAATGTTTTCTCCTTCATGTCACTTTGAGGGTAACATCTGGATTGTGTTCCAGTGGCTGTCATCATCTATGCTCAAGGCAAGGCAAGGCAAGCTGCTAATTAATTCCTCCAAGGACCAGACATGAATTAACCTCAAAGGGGAAATTAATGCAATATATGCAGATTAGAAATATGTAGCACAAAAAGCAATTGAATTTGACTCCATAATTATGCTATGATATCAAAATAATAATTGCATAATAATAATCAACATGTGTAATTGATCTGTTGTTTGGAATAATATCAAAAATTTCTTTCACCTGCATGTGGAGGTTAAAGAGACGTGACTGATGCGAGAGGAAATAATTAATTCAGACAGATGTTGCAATATAAGAAAGGACATCTTTTGTAACTGGCAGCCAAAGGTACTTCTGTCCCAGTAAAAACAAACATGACCCTTTTTTATAATGAAAAGGTACAGCAGGCATAATACTTTTCAGGCTTTACCTATGCAGAAAACTTTGGCATTATAACAAGATATAAGCTTATAAAGAGTCGGCCCATTCAATCGATCATGACAAGTGAAGGAAAGTGACCAAATTTTTTCTCCAAGATATCGACAGTAGCGAAGAACTTCTCCTTTGTTGTGTCCACATTTTGAAAAGTGCACTTTTTCCCAAAGTTTCTTTTCAAACTTAATTATTGATTATGCCTAATTAGGTTGAAAATAGCCAATTTTGCATTTATATTAAAATCTTTGTGTATATTATTCCTTGATACAGTATGGTTTATACAGCTGAAAGTATGATTATCACACAAATTAAGTATATTTAATCACAATGTCATCCACCATCTTTAAATAATCCAATTTAAAATGACTAAAGATGAGTTTAAAAAATATACAGAATTATTTTTTAGTGATGTTGATATTGCATAATCCATTAATATGATTCTAAAAATTATCTTCAAAATCTTTCATCTCTGTGAGTGTCCTTGGATCCACAATTTTATTTTAGAGGCATATATCCCAGGACTACAAATTAGCCCCATGGCAATTAATTAACACTGAGGCTATGGTCTATTTCATCGAAAGATGAAAGTTGCAACAGTTTTAAGCCAAGTGCAAATGATTTTTGAGACAAGTTAGTTTGTGCTAAGCACAATTTTTGCTCAAAATTCTTCATTGTTTGCCTATGTTATTCCCAATACACGTGATTTTTACTAATTTAAACTGAGTGACAGAGTGGAAACTCTAGGTCACTTTCTGTAGTTACATTAATCATTTTTTTTATTTTTGTTAAAGGTCCTGGAATAAACTTACCTGTCCTGGAAAAGGAGGTGAGAAATTATACCATTTGACTGAATTGACAATTGCCTCAAAGCTTTTATCAGCTGCTTCACGAGATTTCCCATACGATCAGGAGCACCAGACTGATGTGTCAGAAGGATGGCTGCATTGTTTTTTGGCCAGAACTATTGAAAGAGAACTGGTTAAGACAACAGAATAGCCTAAAAGTTAAGAATTATGTACTGGTTGTAAGTAATTCTTGGTCTTGAAAGTTTTCCAGAATTTTCTCCCTGGTTTACTCATACTTTTGGTATATTCAGTCTTTGGATTTAAATATAAACCATGTTGCGCACATTGAGTAAACTAATGTCAATGGAGAAACATTAATCTTCTTGATGAGCATTAAGTTGTTCGTGAAGGGTGGTGAATGAAAGCCAGATATTTCATCTAAAAGTGATTTTGAACAAGGTGCCATAATGTGAAGAAAATCTGAGTTACTGTGGGGCTTTCAGCCAGAATTCAGAGAGTCACAGCCATAGGCTTCCTCGGGAGCATTTAATATATCCGGCTTGAATGAAAACACCTGAAAGGCAACATTTGTCAGCCACCACATGTGTCCAGCTCCCTTCGTGTGTCTTTTCAAAACACAGCCCAAGGAACTCTAAAACCATCTGAATCTCAGCAGGCAGCCAATGAAAGTATTTGGCCAGCCAGTATACATACATCTTCAACTAAGAAATCAATTTGAAAAAGTTGTCGGCGAGGTTTTAAGAATCACACACAATCGACCAGCAGGATAGGGAAGCAAACGGCAGGCTTCATTCACAAATTGGTCAATATATTGATTAAATCTGATGTCCTTGATTTGTATAATGTCTTCATTATTATACTAAGTAATGCAGCACTATAAAAATTATGATATTATTGATTAAGGTACCTTGAATCACTTTTATGGCACCTGTGAGTAGATCAGGAATGAGGATAAAATATCTTGCAAAAGCATTTTGGATATCAGTGTGTAGGAGTACTGTGATACCTTCAGAGCAATGATTTTATTTCCATTGTCTGCCTTGTGTGTTGGGTATTTTTCTTCCTTTTGCTGGATTGGGAGTCTTTAAACAAGAAGAATGCAGAGGGCAAAATGGCTCTGGAGAGCCATTTATCATAATAATCCATTTGAATTCCTATTACTGTCTAGTAATAACAAGAGATTCTCTTGGCTTCATATCCACCTTGCCTCACCCTGCCCTCCCAATGAACAATCTGTTCTTGGCTGCTGAAAGACTGTGATTAGATATGAATGATAAGAGCTACTGTATTTTCTCCATGGCAAATATTGCAAAGCAGCTGCTTTTCTTTTCAGGGCACTGTAAAGAAAGCAAGCATATATAGCCACTGATACAGCCAGTGAACTAACTGTGGTAGAGGACACAGATTTGCTTTCAAGGAAACCTTGGTAAATTGTTCCAGTATATTTTTTGGGTAGGATACACTGTCCTGAAAGGGGTCAATATTCAAGGTTGTGAATGAGTTGCCAATCAAGCGAGCTGCTTTATCCTATCTGGTATCAAGCTTCCAGATTGTAGTTCAGTTGCACTCATCCAGTGATGAATATTTCAGCTCACTCCACAGTTGTGCATTGTAGATGATCTGAAGGTTTTGGAGTCAAGAGATGAGCCACTCAACAGAATATCCAACCTCTGAGCTGCAACTGCAGCTACAATATTGATGTGATGGATCTAGTCAGGCTTCTGATCAATGCTGATACTCAAGCTAAAGATGTTGAGGGATTCAGAGATAAGTAATGGTATTGAATATCAAGGGGAGTTCGGGTCAGTCTTATTGGAAATAGCAATTGTCTGACAATTTTGTGGTTTGAGTGTTAAGATACTTATTAGCTCAAGCCTGAAAGTAATCCAGTTTATGATTATGGATGAATTTGTTATCTGAATTGTGACTGGAAATGAACATCTCCACTTTTGGTATTTTGATGGAGGGAAGGTCAATGATAGAACAATTACTTTAAAAACTCTCAGAGAAAAGAAAACACAAGTAGTAAATTGAACCAAAGCAATACAGTCACCTCTGTGGAGAGAGCAAAATAACTCCTAAATTCACTATTACTTCTGGAGGGCTGCAAAGTGTCCAGAGAGAAGCTTTCATTGTACTCCCTGAAATTTGTTGTAAGAGACTGCAAATGAACAGCTCAGAATGGAATGGAGAATTAAAGTAACAGCTGAGTGGAAACAAAGAGATACTGTTATGGCACTTTTCTGTACATCTTCCATAAAACTGCTGGTTTTAAAGTTATTGTTACCTTGACTACTTTCGTCTGCACCTTATCACAGATATCCTGTTCTCTCCACCTCTCACCCCCTCTGCAACTTAAAACTGTTTTCTCACTTTTTCAGTTCTGATGAAGGACCCTTGACCTGAAACATCAAATCTGTCTCTCTCCCCATGAATCCTGCTTGATCTGCTGAGTACTTCCAATTTTTTGTTTCTGCCATTAGTTATTTAATTGGCCACGGCTGTGCATAACTCGATGTTGCAAGGCCACAACTCTTTGATCTGAGCCATTGCTTGTATGATTGTTTAGATCTGTCTATTCCACACTGCTTTTGCTAAGGCAGGCACGATAGTGTGGAGGTTAGCATTGTGTTATTACAGTGCCAGTGACCCAGGTTCAATACCAGCTGCTGTCTGTAAGGAGTTTGTATGTTCTCCCTGTGTCTGCGTGCGTTTCCTCTGGGTGCTCTGGTTTCCTACCACAGTCCAAAGACATAAAGGTTAGGAAGCTGTGGGCATGCTATGTTGGTACCCCTAGAGCACTCTACGCAAAGATACATTTCACTGTATGTTTTGATGTACATGTGACTAATAAAGATATCTTATCTAGCTTGCAAGGACTCTTGTGTTGCAGTTTCAACAAGCTGGTACCTCATCTTAATATAGTCCAGGTTCTGCATCCACTTCTACATTCATTATTGAACCAGGGTTGATTCCCTGGGCTTGATGACAAAAGTAGAGTGAGGGATAAGTCGGGTCATGAAATAATAGCTTGTGGATTACTATCCTGTCTGTTTTCACAGAGCTCCACATAGATACACTATTTTGAGCTTCTTGGTCTGGACTGCATTTATCCTTTGCGGCATGGATGTAGTGCAAGACAACTTGATGTCGGATCCCCTCAATGAGAAGATCATCTTCATCTCCACAAGGATTTTCTGGTTGTTCCTTGAAGAATACTGTCTTAGATAGATCCATCTGTAACAAATGTATTGATGAGCATGAAGACACCGTTGGTGAGCATTTTAATCTTTGCGTGGAAAGCAGACTTCCTTGAATTTGTTAAGAATTATAGTCGAGACATAAAAGTAGTCAGGGATATTTACTGGTACTAAAAGCCAGGCAACACATGTTTGACATCACTTATGCAAAATGCATTTGCACAATCCAAGTCTGTGAATGGAGTGAGCTGTTCACCTTTAAATGGAGAGATGTGGTTTAATTTGTTGTTAGTTAAATGGAGCCACAAACTTGCCCGACCCACAGATGTGGAGTCAGAGGCATCCATTGCCCAGAAGGTAAATTCCCTTTTAACTAATTTATTTGGTGGTTGTTATTCCTACTCCCCCAAATCCTTTTTGCTGTTGTGCCCATGGCCCCTGATCACATGTCTAATCTCCCCAACTCAAACCAACTCAATTAGCATTTACAAACATATCCCATCATCACCACAACCCGATGTTGTACCCAATCTCCAATGTGTCTACCCTCAGTACGTCCAACTGTACACACTCAACAACAGGCCTGGTCTCCCCTACATTCTAGCCCCTCACCCTGGTCCTGTCTCTGCACCATCTCATGATCTGTGCCTGATCTGACTTGGTCCACTGCGACTGCAAGGGTGGAGTTAGCAATGGAAAGCAGAGTAAGTGTTTGAGCTTCATCCATGAGGATAATTTTTTTGTTTGGGGAGCCTCACATTAACTTGGCATGAACCTACTTGCATAGTGGGGCTTTGATAGATTTCCAAGCAGAGAACAATTTATAGCCATATTTCCTAAAGAATTATATTCACGGGCACAGGCACTGTTCAATCTACCATACTCCATCACTCACCAACTAACAATCTTTATCAATTCAGCTCCATTCCTATTATTCATATACATTATGGCACACTCAAGAGAATTTACCTGCTGCCAACTCACACCCACATCTCACAGGTTATCTGGGTTATGAATCAGTTATCAATCATGTTATTAGCTGATGGTCTTCATCTCCCTGAACCAACACAACAATCAAGCAAGATGAGAAATTCTATTGCATGACAATGTCCTTATTTTCAAACTTGTGAATTAAAAATCAGCAGGTCAGGCAGCATCTGTAATATCCTAATGAAGGTCTTGACCCAAAATGTCAACTGCCTGACCTGCTGAATTCCTCCAGCTTTTTGTGCTGCTGCTCCAGATTTCCAGCATCTGCAGGGACTTGAGTCACAATTAAAAATCATTGTTTCCAGATTAATTTTCTTTCACTTTCTGATGTGAATGGCCCCAGTGACACTGTCAATCATACCCCACTCAATGTTCCTGTCAGAGCACCCTAGGGGAATTTGAGCCCTGTTCTACTGGAGATGCTTGTCATTGGGAATGCTTGGTCTTTCCAGCAGGACACTGCACTGGAAGATGTGCAGATAAGTAAACTATTTTTAATTTTTGGATCACCAACTCTCCCCTAAACTACCTTTCCCTTCTTGGGCCTATTCCTCCCAATACAAAGTGTCACATCTTCTCAGATCCCCTTCCAATCCAAAGTGTTGGTGCCTTTCTCTGTTACCCTCTACAAATGCCCATCTTTCTTTCCCTGTAAACATCAAGTGCTGGTCTTGCACTCCTGATACCTCTCCCTGCTCTGCCACTAAATGGACTCTTACCTCCCCTGCAATGTTGCCCACTACTGACCTCACAAAACAAAAAAATTGCAAAGTCCAGCCTTCAGCAACTGAGATCATAGGTCAACAAACAGAACAGTCATTATCCTGTTGCATCTGTGCCACTTGACAATGATAATATTTTTTGCAGTTGCTCAGACTTTCCCACCCTGTCAACTCACTGCCCACATTAACCGTTGGCCCAGAATGAATTGCTTTTTCTGTCACCTCTTAAATGAGAGGCACACTGATTGCAACAGATAATGGAAATCATTCTACAACTGAATCTGACATGCAACAAATGAAGAATTCTTAATCATGCCCACGATATTCAAAACTGCAATCAGCATCTCAGAGGACGAAGTGGAAAGGGAGAGAGTTAACCAGCTTCTTCAAGGATACATGGTGAGAATATAGAAAGTAGAACATTACAGCTCAGTATAGGCCCTTCAGCCCACAATGTTATGCCAACATTTTATCCAGCTCTAAAGTCTTTCTAACTCTTCCCTCCCACATAGCCCTCTATTTCTCTATCATTCATGTGGCTATCTAAGAGTCTTAAATGTCCCCATTGTATCTGCCCCCACAACCTCTGCCGGCAGTGTGTTCCACACGCCCACCACTGTGTAAAAAACTTTACCTCTGTCATCCCCCTTATCTTCCTCTAATCACCTTAAAATTATGCCACCTTGTGTTAGCCATTTTCGCCCTGGGAAACAATCTTTGACTGTCCACCCAATCAATGCTTCTTATTCTCTTGTACACCTTCATCAAGTCACCTCTCATCCTCCTCCTCTCCAAAGAGAAAAGCCCTAGCTCGCTCAACCTATCCT
>JARFYF010000007.1:69171594-69183403 GCA_030265395.1 Rhina ancylostomus | reverse complement strand
TCTGTCCAAGTAGATAGCCTCACATTTTTCTACTTCCCACTCCAACTATCACATTATTACCTGCTGACTTAGATCGTCCATATACTCTTGATGTCTCTTTGTATCCTCATTACTATCCACATTCTCACCACTTCATATTATTGGTAAATTTGGAAGTACATTATTTATGATCTACTCAGCCAAATCATCGATATAGATTGTGAATGCTTGGGTTCAAGCACAGATCCCTGTTAAGGACCCATTTAGTCCTACTCTTTGTTTTTTACATGTCCACTAGATTTCAGTTGACACAAATATATTACTGCAGTCCTGTGTGCGCTATGTTCATCAGTTCCTGTATTCTTCCTTATTGAAAGCCTTCTGAAAACCTAAAGACACCACGTTTATGGGTTCCCTCCATCTACTCTACTTGGTACATTATGAAAGAACTCCAATATGGGAGTCAAACATAATTATAATTTAATAAATCTGTGTTGACTCTTCTTTATCATGTTATTTTCTAAGCATTCTGATATCACATTCTTAAGTATAGATCCTAGCATTTTCTCAACTACCAAAGTCAGGCTAAAAGGTTTCCCTTTACCTTCTCTCTAAATTGTGGGGCCAAACTTGCTATCCTCTATTCTGCGGAAATCATCCCAGAATCAAAAGATAGAATCTGAAAAGGGTCTTTGATCTGAAACATTAACTCTGTTTCTCTTTCCACAAATGCTGCCCGCGTACCTTAGGGATCTGTTCTTGGCCCTCAGCTATTTACTGTTTACATTAATGACCTGGAGCAGGGAACAAAATGTAAGGTTTCCAAGTTTGCTGATGGTACAAAAATAGATGGAAGGGCATACACTGAAGAGGTCTTTATGATTCTGTAATGGGATATAGACAGATCGAGTGTTTGGGCAAATGGACTTCAATGTGCGGAAGTGTGAGGTCAGTAGGAGGAATCAAAAGGCAGATTATTATCTAAGTGGAGAGAGACTGCAAGTAAGGAAAGTTCAGAGGGACTGAGGTGTTCTAGTGCATGGATCATAAAAAGTTATCAGGTAGGTCAAATAAGTAGTTAAGAAGGCAAACAACATTTTGGCCTTTATTGTAGTTTTGAAATATAAGGAGGCTTTGTTTCAGTCATGCAGTGTGTTGGTGAGGCCACAACTGGAATACTGCACACAGTTTTGGTCCCCTTACCTAACAAAGGATACAGTAGCATTAGAGGCAATCCAAAGGAAATTCATCAAGCTAGTCCCTGGGATGAAAGGGTTTACCTATTAAGAAAGGCCAGACAATTTAGGCCTGTGCTCCTTGGAGTTTAGAAGAATGAGGATGTCCTTATTGAAACATATGAGGGACCTTAACAGGGTAGACGTTGAGATATTTTCAATAGTGGGAGGATCACGAACAATGAGACATGGCTGCAAAATAAAGAGCTGGTCATTTAAAACAGGTGCAGAGAAATTTCAGAGGGTTGTGAATCTCTGGAATTCTGTGCCCCCAAGGTTGATGGATGCAAGATCTCCAGAAACATTTCATGAGGAGATAGATGAAATACCAGTAACTGAGATCCAAGAAGAATTGGCATAACAGAGGAGTTGAGGCCAGCATAGATCAGTCATCATCATTTTGAATGGTTGGGCAAGATAGTGCGGACCTGATGGACCTGTTGGCCTTCTCCTGCTCCTATTTTCTGTTTCTCTTCTGACCTGCTGAGTGTTTCCTGCTTTTTTCATTTTTATTTCAAAATATAGAATTTTGCAAGATGGTTCCCAGACCATCCAATATCTCCATGGACATCTCTTTCAAAACTCTGGGTTGTAGATCATCAAGTCCTTGAGATGAATCCATTTTCAAACATTATCATTAAATGTAATATATTATCAATCCATCCAGTTACCCTTTATAGGAACAAAAAAAGTGTCTCAAGGTCCAGCTTGCATTGATACAACATTTAATTATTTTCCTCTTGTGCACTCCTACCATGTTGTCTTCTACCATCTGCTGAGATAATTTAAAGAAGTATAAACTTGTATGCAAGATTATGTTCTTCATTCCAGTCTAAATTGTCTCACATCTTATTCCTCAATGTCTCCTGTTCTAGAATACCCAGCCAAAATAAACAGCTTCTGCTCATTTACTGCGTTATTCCTTGTCAGAATTAGAATATATTTCTCTTCTCATCAAAGGAAAAATTTCTTATCATATAGATCTATCTAATCTTTTCAGGTAAATGTATCCTTCCTTCCGTAACTCCATTGTCCGAAGCTGCACATGGTGTCACCAACACCCTGAAGAATTGTGCCATGATTTTCTTCCTCTTGTACTTCAGTCTTGACCTCCTCCTGTGGCTCCTGCATCACAGAAGTAAGTCTTCAACTAAGGTTTCATCTTCTTTGCTGCCAATTTACCTCCTACTCCCCCATTCATTTGGTCCATTTCTGAATCTTCCACTTCCACGCTTGACTTCTCTGTCCCCATTTCAAAGATTAGTCCAACAGCCAGTATCCCCATCAAGCCCAAGGTCTCACAGATACCTTGACTACATGTCTTCTCATCCCTTTTTCATGATAGGACTTCATTTCATTTTTTCCACCTCCATCGCATATGTTCTGATGATGTCAATTTACATTCTACTGCTTCCAATATTTCCTCCTTTTCCCTCGGCCATAATTTCCCTTCCACCAGCTGTCAATTATGTTTGTTCCCTTTCCTATACTTCTGATTTTACCCTTTTTCCTTCCTCTCAGAACAAGAATAGGATTCCACTTTTCCTCCCTTCTACCCCCATAACCTTTACAATCAACTGATCATCCTACATTCATTCCAACACTTTCAATGTTATCCAACCACTGGACATTTCTTTCCCTGACCCCACCTTTCATCATTCCAAGAAAATTACTTCCTCTGGAATTTTTGCACTTACTTCTATCTCCACTGATAACCACTTTCCTTTCCAAGTACTTGTCCACTCAACAGCAGAAGACATTTGCCTCCTCCTTTTTTACTGTCCAGGGACTGAAATATCTGGTGAGTCAGAGATCTATTTGCAATTTTGGATTGTGCTTTAGGTGCTCTTAAGATAATCATCTTTACAATGAGGAAATCAAACACAGACATGCTGACAGCTTTGCATTCAGTCTGCAAGCATTGACCTAAGCGTCCAGTGACTTGTCACCTTAATTTTCCATCCCACTCACATTCAGGCGTCTCTGTCTTCAGCCTCTTGCAATATCCCAGTGAAGCATAATGTAAGCTCAAGGAAAAACACAACATCTTCTAACACAATACAGCTTTCTCCACTTCACATTCAGTTCAACAGTTTCAAATAATCTACAATTCCAGCCTTCATCTCTCACAATTCCAGAATTCATAGCTTTTTGTGCAATATTTTTCTTTAATGATTTTTTTGGTAATTTCATATATTTTATCTTCTCTTACTTACACCTCATTTGGCCACACCATTTTACATTCTCTGAAAGCCAACCCTTTCATCTTGGCTCCACCACTCCATTCAACATTTGCTCACACTTTGTCTCTACTCATCACAAACCTTCCCTTTTACTCTCTCCTTACCCCCTCCATTTTGTTGCTCTTTAAAACTTTCCTTGACCTTTAACTTATCCCATTTCCAATGAAATACCATTGACCTGAAGCATTAACTCTGTTTTTCTCTCTCTTTCTAAAGATGCTGCCTGATCTGCTGAGTATTTCCTCTTGTATTTCAGTTTTCAGTGTTTTGCTCCAACCACAACAGTTCCCTCCAAAAGTTTTGGATTTTCATCAAAAGAACTATGAAAATACTGAATAAAATGGGCCCCAACTGTAGTATGGAATAATTAGCAGTACATTTATAATATGCTTTTACAGGTGCTTTCTTTCCAGGGCATTCAGATGTGCTGCTTGAATGTTTTAAAGAAAAGTCATCACCCCAAAATATTAAAAGAAATGCTGTCTGATCTGCTGCGCATTTCCAGAAAACCGGTTTTCATTCCAGATGCATGAAACTTCCTATTTTTAAGAAAAGAGATTTTCCACAAAATGCCAATGTACCTAGAGAAGTCAGAAGCATACTTATTTCACCAATATTTTCAGCTCATGCACACCTGTCTGCGTCATCAGCAAACTTTCCTGAAGTGCAGTATTTTTTATTACATACAGTCCTCATTATCCACTAACTAGCAACCCCAAGATCCAGATACCCAAATTATTGGGAGTGCTGTATAAATTGTGCAATCCTGCACAGCCCTCACGGTGGTACCCAAGTTAAGTGGGACTTTTCCCCAGGCTTCCCAGGAAATAGGATCATATTCCCAGTCTAAAAAGGATGGAGCTTAATTATGTGGAGGGGGAGCAGATCTGAGATCTGAGTGACAGGTGCAATGTCTGGAAATCCTCCCAGTCTCACAGGCCTCAGATGAAGCAACAACATGGCTCAAAAGGTAAGAGTGCAGCATCAATTAGTCACCAGTATGTGTTGGTTCTGTGGGATTTGGGAAGCCTCTGATTTACACAGATCATTTAGATGAAGGTTGTTGAGAATATGAGAGAGAATCTTAGCTAGATACTTCCATCCTAACACCACAAAAAGAATGTTTAAAGCTTCCACACGGGAACAGGAAGAAATCATTCCTGCTTTTGCAAAGGAGAAGGTTGAAGTTGTATCTGCATCTTTGTTATCCATGGGAATTCTGTGTCCCTATTCCTCCAGTAATTATATCACTGCTGGTACAGCATGTTTTCTGATGGACACTAAATCAATGCTCCCAACTTCACTAAACCCAACTCATCTTAAAATGCAGCGTCAGTCACATTCAGCCTCTCAACATCGCTCATTTGTATTTCTTTATACCTGACACCTAGCTTCAAAAATAATGGTCTGTCATTTACAAAACAGGAACAATTTACTCACTCTGCATTTTCTAAATAGCTTGTTGCTTCCCTCTGGCCTCTAATTCAAAATCTTGTTGAAATCTTAACATTTGTACTGAATTCACCTGGGCCTTGTTTAAGGTCTAACTGCATCTGGCTTTAGACATCCGATATGGTTGTTCTGCCTCTGAACTTAATAACTGAGATTTTCTTCTCCACCAAAATTGACCGTCGGACTAAAATGCAGACCAGTAAAAAGATGAAAAACAATTTCCTGCCTTTATGTACCATGTCTGCATTTAAAAGCATCATGCAGGAAATAAAGCTTGTTGTTCAAAAATGTTCTAATTTTGAAGAAGAACTGAGTTATAAAATCATAAATAATCCACAAAGTTGAAGGATCTTCACCTTTATTTGTCCATGATTATTTTTAGTAACTTAAAAGCTACAAAATAGTGAATAGAAGTGGAGGTGGGTTTATAAAAATATTTTGAAAATTAAAAAAAAATTGCAGATGCTAGAAATCTGAAATAAAAATAGAAAATGTCGGTGATGCTCAGAAGGACAGGCAGCATCAGTAGAAAGACAAACAGTTAATATTTCACAACTGGGACCCTTCCAGCTCTTTGATTCTGATGAAGGATCTCATACCTGTTTCTCTTTGACAGATGTTATCTGACCTGCTGAGTGTTTCCAGCATGTTCAGTTTTTATTGAAAAATATCTGGTTTTTTTTCATTTCCACTAGAAATGGATGAACCCTCTCTTGTAAGGTCAGAATCATAGACTTCGCCATCCTTTATATGGTGATAATTATCAGTTTTCTTACTCAAGAAAATAATCCAGTTTCAAACTGAACAAGTGATTTCAACTGTCACATTTCTTATTGATACAACAGCTTAGAAATTATATTGCAGTCTTGCTTGTTTTCCATGAAAAATAATCATGGAATTGGTCACAAGGCCTTTGAGATGTTGTCTTGGGGATAAACCATCCAGAGCTATTTGCTAAAATGGAACCCATACAGTTCCTGATGGGAAGGTGTTTCCTTCAGTATGACTTATACTTTGCTGTGCACCAATCTGAGAAGACATAACAACTGTACAGTGGCAACACACACTGGAGCAACTATGCAGGAGCCAAAGGTTGTAGGAGAGAGAGAAGCAGCTGCCACATTCATTAGTAAGAATAAGCAAGTCACGGTTAATGAAATGCATGGCAGGAAAGATGAAAGTATGCAAGTTGTGGTAAGATGGTTAGAGGAGATGTCTATGTCTCTGTGTCTCTGTGTCAGGAGAGCTGCTGGAAGCAACATAGGACAAGTCTGGTAGGAAGGACTCACAGTTGTCTCCTCCATGTGTGAGAAAGCCAGCGTGCTCAAATAAATGTTAAGCCCTCACAAGAAGTGTCAGGGTGAGCAGCAGGTCACTGACACAGTTGTAGGAAACCATTTCAGTAAATGCTTTATGGATTTATTTATTGATTTCTTATGATTGGCTCACTGCAAATCATCATGTCAGGCATTATAAAATATCATCTGCCCTCACCTGCCTGATTATTAATGTACTATATTAGCGGTAAGTATTAGAATGTGTTAATGTTATTGGAATTGCTTGGGGACCATTATTTCCTCGGGTCACTAATAACAGCGTGTCTCTATCCTGCACTGCCAAAGCCTACCTTTTTCCACACAGCTGTGAGGGTGTGGGTGCTAAGCAGGGATATCCCCAAGGTGCCTTCTTCCTCTTGTTTCCACTGCTCTACAGGCTCTGCCTTGTGGCTTTTAGGTTTTCATGATGCTCTTTCTCCTGACTGGCTAATGTTCTGTTTGTAAGATTGTGCAGTATGCATCATACAAAAATGAAGGCTGCACACTTGGTTGGAATATATTGCAATGTACCATCAGACTGATGCAGGCAACAGAATCTCAATGGCATTTCATAACCAATCTGCTCCTTCTATGGTTCTTGTTTTGGAAAGTCCCTGTGACGAAGAAGTTCAGAGTCAAGGTGGCCTTGACCTCCACAGAAGGAGATGTTCTGTCACCACTGAATCACCAACTGTAGGAGTTATTTAGCACCAAGTGTTGGTGAAAATACTCCCTGTTGGTCAGAGTACACTCTGTGCACCTTGGTATTGGTATTGAGTTTATTATTGTCACTTGTGAGGTACAGTGAAAAACTTGTCTTGCATACTGTTCATACAGATCAATTCATTACACAGTGCATAGAGGTAGTATGGAGTGCATTGAGGTAGTACAGGGTAAAAACAAGAACAGATTACGTTAAAAACAAGAACAGAGTTCAGAGTAAAGTGTCACAGCTACAGGGAAGGTGTAAGGACAAGGTCAGACAAGGTAGATTGTGAGGTCAAGAGTCCATCTCATTGTATAAGGGAACCATTCAATAGTCTTATTACCATGGGTTAGAAGCTGTTCCTGGAAGATCAAAGAGGCATAGGCCATGAAAAAAGGCCCTATCGCCCACTGTCCATCAAGTAACTATTTACATCAATCCTTTTGTTTAGTTTTTTTTATATTGCTACCAATTCCTCTCAGATTTTACTACTTATCAATACAGTGGAGCAATTCACAGTGGCCAATTAATCTACCAACTTGCATGTCCTTGGGATATGGGTCGAAACCAAAGCAATCAGAAGAAACCCATGCTTTCACAGGGAGGACAATGGATTACACACTGGTAGCATTGAAGGTCAGGATTGAACTTGGCTCACTGGAGTTGGAGCTGGTGTCTAAGCAGTGTGGGGTGAGTTCTGAAGATGCCAATTAGATCTCATTGTGGCAGCAGATTGCCCATTGAAAGCAAAAGGCATCAGCAGCATCTGAAGAAGTGTGGCGTGCTCTTTTTTGTACTGAGGCTGATTCACAAAGTTTTACAGGTTGTACCTTTGAACTCATTTTATGTTGCAAAAGGTGATATGGATGTTGCAGAAATACTTATCAGGAGTGTGCCTGACATGGGAAAAGTGTTAGGCACAGTGACTTGAATATTGCATGGGACTGCCCGGTCCAATTTTGCAATAGGCACAACTTGACCATAAATGATCAAAATGATCAAAGGGTAAACAATAATATAACCCATGCTATCAATTTATAATGATTTGCATGGGTTATATCAAATGCAAACTGAGCTCATTTCTAGGTTAATGAGCCTTACTCCAGTAAATTGGATGGTACAAGTGGATGGCACAGTTGCATAGCCAGTACAGCCATTGGTTCACAGCGCTAGAGACCCAGGTTCAATCCTGACCTCAGGTGCTGTCAGTGAGTTAGCAGGTTCTCCCTGTGACCATGTGGGTTCCTCTGGGTGATCCAGTTTCCTTCCACATCCCAAAGACGTGCAGGTCAGTGGGTTGATTGGCCACTGTAAATTGCCCCTGGTGTGTAGGTGACTGGTAGAATCTGGGAAGGAAGAGCTGATAGAAAATAGGGAGAATGAGATTAATGTAGGATTAGTATAGGTGGGTGGTTGATAGTCAGTGTGGACTCCATTAGTCAAATGACCTTTTTCCATGCTGTGCTTCTCTTTGACTTGAAATCTGTTACTTTTCATAAGTATTCTCTGCATCACTCATATTGTGCAGCAGAAAGTGATCTTGCCTGTATTAATCAACATAATCTTACGAAGGGATTGTATTAGAGAATATTGCATGTGAATAGAGCACCATCTTTCTAACAACAGGAATTACTGCAGTAACTTTTCACATTAATCCCCTTGGATAAGAAGTCTCCAAACTTCCCAAAGCCGAAAAGTGTGCAAGTCCTGTTCACTCAGGGGAGACCCAGAAATCAGCCTGGATTGACAAGAGGGTGCATGAAATGCTGAGGCCATGTAGTTTGATTAACTATCAATGACACATATACTCAGCAAAGGGTAAACAATGGACGTGAATAAGGAATAACATTAATTAAAGGAATATGACAATCTCCAAAAGAGTGGAAGATAAAACCTTGCCAAACAGTACTAATTTACTGATCTTAGCTACGGTTTTCTGCAGACAGTTCAACAGATCTCCAGTAACCCAACAAGGAATATTTAAATGACAGTGATGAAACTTTGGATACAGATTCTAGTTACTCACCTCTGCACATCAAAGGAGATGCTTTGAGGCAAGTTTCCCAGGTGCTTGACTCCTGGTTTGAATTAAGATTAAGATATCTTTATTAGTCACATGTACATCGAAACACACAGTGAAATGCACCTTTTGTGTAGAGTGTTCTGGGGGCAGCCCGCAAGTGTCGCCATGCTTCTGGCACCAACATAGCATGCCTACAACTTCCTAACCCGTCCATCGTTGGAAAGTGGGAGGAAACTGAAGCACCTGGAGGAAACCCATGCAGACACAGGGAGAATGTACAAACTCCTTACAGACAGCAACCGGAATTGAACTCGAGTCGCTGGCGCTGTAAAGTGTTACGCTAACCGCTACACTTCCGTGTCCGCCCTATTTGTGGCTTCCTAAACTTTAGACAAAGTATAGGAACTAATCCTGGAGGATTAGCTTTTGTAGACAGTGATTCTAGCGTGACCCAAAAATAACATTAAAATAATTTATTTGCTCATTCAGGCCTTCTGAGAGTTTATTGGGTGAGAAACGCTATAGAGGCATATAGTTTTTTATTGCACCATGTGATTGAATGATACCAAAAACCAATTACTAACTGCAAACATTAACTCTGTGCACATTTAGCAAATTACATTCTCCCTCCTCTAATATACATAAATGTGTAGGCCACAGTGTATACAGCAGTGACCATCAATCAAGATGTGACTGTTGCAATATCGTAGTGCAACTGCAAGCTATGAAAATAGCATGGAGCTCAAATAAAGAAGCAGGCCTTTTTTGGAACATTATTTCAACAAGGTGCCGCCCTTCAACTATTGTTGGTGACCTGATCCATCCCAATTGGTTTTGAAGTCATCATCTTTTGGGCAAGAACTTCGTTCTTTATTACTGGGGGACACCAAGCTCCATGATTTCCATGCCAAGTGACCACTTCCACTGGTACAATGCCCTATGTACCCTATGGTAGTTGGAGATATGTGACACACATTGCCTTCAATCACACGTCTGCCACAAATGAACCCCAAAAAACATCCTAATGGAAACCATTGCTTTACAAGCTCTTGCCACAATCATAAGTTTTGCTATAAAGTTTGTGCTTGATTTTGCTGCAATCAGCAGACCTATGCATGACTGCATACAGAGGCAGGCATGGTAGTGTAGCGGTTAGCGCAATGTTATTACCACGCCAGAGATCCGGGTTCAATACCAGCTGCTGTCTGTAAGGAGTTTGTACGTTCTCCCCATGTGTCTGTGTGGGTTTCCTCTGGGTGCTCCGGTTTCCTCCCACATCCCAAAGACGTACGGGTTAGGAGCTGTGGGCATGCTGTGTTGGCACCGGAAGAGTGGCGACACTTGCGGGCTGCCCCCAGCCCATTTTCAGCAATGCAAAAAGACGCATTTCACTGTGTGTTTCGATGTACATGTGACTAATAAATAAATATCTTTCACTCTCTTATCATTCAGTAAAATTCTTTGTTATTTTTGTATCAAAGTGGATGACTTCACAATTCTTCACATAATATGCAATCTGCTATGTTCTTATCCATTCAATTAGCCGGGCTATATCTCTGCTTCTTCTTCACATCTCACACTGTCACCCTGTTTTGTATCATTAGCAAACCTGGATATATGATACTCATCCCCTCATCCAAATTATTGCTATAGATTACTGCCAGCTGGGGCCCCAGCACCAATCCCTGCAGCACTCTTATGATTTGCAGGCTCTTAAGGAAAATATCCAGTTTATTCCTTTTCTTCTTTCTGTCTATTAACTAATCATCAGTTTATAATAATATATTACCCCCAATCTCATTGTTCTAATTTTGTTTAATATCCCCTTTTGTGATTATGACCCATACACAATTATAATGTTTCAGAGGTCCCCTGGCAGGCCACCCCCCTATCCAGATGTGGGAATCAGTGTTGCAAGTTTATGTCTGAACTTTCTCAGCCGGGTTTTGGAACTTCAGGAATACCGTCTGCTCCAGAATCTGAATCTGAATCTGGTTTATTATCACTGACTTATATGTCATGAAATTGGTTGTTTTGTGGCAGAAGTACAATGCAAACATATTAAAATTACTATAAATTGCAAAATAAATAAACAATGCAAAAAAAGGAATAATGATGTAGTGTTCATGAACCATTCAGAAATCTGATCGTGGAGGGGAAGAAGCTGTTCCTAAATCACTGAGTGTGGGTCTTTAGGCTTTTGTACCTCCTCCCTGATGATAATAACGAGAAGAGGGCATGTCCTGGATGGCAAGGGTCCTTAGTGATGGATGCCGCCTTTGCGAGGCACCGCCTCTTGAAGATGTCCTCAATGGTGGGGAGGGTTGTGCCCATGATGGAGCTGGCTGAGTCTATAACCTTCTGTAGCCTCTTGCGATCCTAAGCATTGGAGCCTCCAAACCAGGCTGTGATGCAACCAATCAGAATGCAAACCACTGTACATCTATAGAACTTTGCAACAGCCTTTGATGACATACCAAATCTCCTCAAACTCCTAACGAAATAGAGCCGTTGGCGTGACTTCTTTGTGATTGCATTAATATGTTGGGCCCAAGATAGATCCTCTGAGATGTTGATGCCCAGGAACTTGAAGCTGCTCACCATTTCCACCACTGATCCCTCAATGAGGACTGGTGTGTGTTCTCCCGATTTCCCCTTCCTGAAGTCCACAATCAATCCCTTGGTCTTGCTGACACTGAGTGAAAGGCTGTTGTTATGACATCACTCAACCAGCCAATGCATCTCACTCCTGTACACCTCCCCGTCACCATCTGAGATTCTGCCAACAACAGTGGTGTCATCAGTGAATTTATACATGGCTTTTGAGCTGTGCTCAGCCACACAGTCATGAGTGT
>JARFYF010000007.1:68783872-68794491 GCA_030265395.1 Rhina ancylostomus | reverse complement strand
TGCGTGCTGTCACGCCACATGCACAGAGGTTGCTGGTTGAAATTCTTGTTATATATCAGGAGCATTAGTTCTTGATGGAAATTTCTATTTGATTTTGTGCACAAAATAAATTCTCTCTCATTTACAACACGTTCACAATATGATTAAATTTCCAGGCCAGCATTCTTTGCCACTTACTTAAATTTCATCCAATTCCCATGCTATATCTTTAACAGATTTAGTTGGTTGAAGGTTCATGCAATTTATTTTCCATACTTTGAAATAAATGCTTTGTTTCATCTCACTGTAATTAATACAAATTAATATAATAATCTGGAAATAAAATATCAGAAAGCTGTGGCCACTTAAAAATAGATGCCTGCTCTATTTTAAAGGAAAGTTTTTTACTTCTAAAAACTCCCTCTCTGCTAATCTGCAGGTATTGTTATCATCTCAGGGGACTTTTCTTGTAAATTGTTAAAGAACAAAAGGATATTTGTTCCCATTTCCATAAGATAAATGGAGGATGAAGTTGGTTATCAGTTACTTAAATTTCTTTGTTGTGGGTGTTGTGCATCTGCTTGTGGTTATTGGAATAGAACACATCTGATATAGAGTCCATGGACAGTGAGGCACACACTGTTTTATAAGGTCATATGCAACTCAAATGATACTTCAAGATGCAGAACTGCTTTTAAGAGATTATACGATTCCTACTGGCATCAGCTGAGGAATGAAGTCAATAAAAAAAGTTCACAGACTTGGTCTGAAACTTATCCTAGATGGCAGAGAAGCAATTATATTTTTGTTTGCTTCTTGTTAAATTATCAAAAATGTAATTAACCCCCCACTGAAAGCTGGAAGGTTTACTTTAATTTCCATGAAAGTTTTACTGCTTTAGAGATAAAAACTTAATTGGAGTAACATATTTCTTGACATTCAATAAAATGCAGATTAAATTATCGTCTCAAGTATTCAGGGAGTGACTTTAGCCCTACTCACCTGCATATCAACAGCTAAAATAAATTAGGTTACTTATTGTCCCTGGTGCAAGAGGGAATGACCAATGCTGACTTTAATCAGCTTCACTGAGCAGGTTGCATGTAAAGCTGCCTAAAGCCAACAGGTCATATTTTACATTTATACCTCTGGTACTAATGATGTTATCAGTCTTGATTGTAACTCAAATGCCTTACTAGATCTTCAGAATTCACATGCAGTGTGAGAAACAGCACCACTCACTGAAGGATAGCTTGTATGCCAATCCCCTGGAGCAGTGTAAGCGAGCAGGAAACCAGCATATTTTGGAACTTATAATTTTCCGGCTCTTGTGCCCACAGTTCTTGCCAGCATAATCTTTCTGCCAACAGGAATTTCCGAGCTTTGATTATCATACCTTTCAATATTTTTGTTTCAGCAACACATAACAGGAGCAAAAGAAACAAAGCAAAAGATAAGGCTGCGTTTGCCTGTTTGATATTTGTGGGAAAACATACAGCAAAGAAATAAAGTGAAATATGTCAAGAATATCACAAATATCAAAGACAATTCAACCAGGATTTAGGAATGTGTTAAAAGTTAACTCTCAAAGTGGTATGGTGTCAACCTGTTGATGGTTCAAAGGAAAACATTAAATGTTATATTTAAATGGACTTAAGTTTTGTTTGCATTTACTAAGTTGGATGGCCTAAAGGAAATGAGACCATGTAATGGGTGTATCAGGATTTGACAAGTTAGCAGTTGAAGATAGTCAGATCATTGTTGTTGTTTAATATTAGACTTGTATTAATATCCAGTAGATTCACACTAGTGTAATACCACAATCTTACTATGCAAGCAAAGAGACTTGCAGGCTAGGATAATAATTCCATGTCACTGTCCAGGCATCTGTAACTGCCTTAAAACACTTTGAGAAATCTAATGATGTATTTAGTATTCAAAAAGGACACTGCATTCACATATTAATCTGTTGGATAGGACATGTTTTTGAAATAGTAATTCATTCCAACTCAGCCAGTGTGTCGGAGCTTCAAATTCCCCAAGATCCAGTGCGATCATTGGCTTTACTCCCAAATTTACTCAGTATTCGGTAGTTCGTTGGTAATTAATGGGCACACAGCCCCCAGGCAGGATGGTAATGGATCCAGCCCATTGCCCAAACTTGCCATCTGTAGCGCCCACATAGGTTATTAATGTAACCTTCTGTTTCCACCAGCCTTTTAGCGAGGATTCTTGAGGGTCCACCCCTCCAGCCAGTCTCTAAGTTCTACATTTCAATGAACAATGCAGATGTCAGGGCAAGCTGACCAACAAGGAGAACATCGCTGGTGATCCTCTATACAGCTACACAAACCAGATCATTATTCCTGGATTATAATGGTCATGTCACAACTTCTGTCACTCACCCAGCTCTTTCTACATCAATACCTGTGCAAGACATTGTTTTAATTTCTACTATTAGGAGAAGATTGGGTGGAAAAACACAGGAGTTAAAGAAAATAACATTTTGTCGAGAGAAATATTGATTGTGCAGTAACTATTCGCTTACATGACTATGCTTTTTTAAAGTCTGTGCACGTGGAATTATATTTTCAAAACCGTCTAAATTTAGTTGGTCTCCAGGGTAATAACTAAGATGATAGTAGAGGAGAAAAATTGTCTACAGGCATGAGGAGGCATATTTTCTAATACCAATCTGGTCAACAATAGCTTGTTTAATATTGCAACAGTGGCTGCAGCATATTCATTTGTAGAATTGTGACCTGGTACTGAAGATATCAACCATCCAGTGGACAACAGAGGCAAATTTTGACTGTGGCAATAGTGTTGTTTGGACAATATCAAATCAGCCTCTCATAGTATAATTTCTCCTGATTTCCATTTCCATCAACTTCATTATCAATTTAAAGAAGATCTACCTCAGTGCGGACTTTTGATGCAGGTGATGGTGAAAGTATTTCCTTCATTTACTATGCAGCTATGTCAAACATGTACTTTGAACTTGAAAAAAATCTCTTCTGTGTCTACACCACTAATTGAATACTAAAATAAAGATAAAATAACAAAATTTCAGAGACAAAGTAATGTCCCAACATCAGGCTGGCACGTAAAGCATTAAGGAGTCCTGAAGTCAATGGGAACCAGGGAAAACTCCCCAATGTTGTCCTCATACTTGTTACAAAGGAAGGAGTTTCTGCCACAAGAGCTTATCAGAGCAGTATGCCAGACCAATCATTTTCTGCTGCATTATCTGTGCATCACTGTGTGGTCAGAGCTGGGAAAATTTGTTCATGTTTGCTCAGATTGGATAGTGTTTCTTCAGAAAACGATGCTGCCTGTGCCCATATGTACAAAAACCTGCATCACACCATTGACCATGGCAATGGCCATCTCTGACAAATCAAGTCCAGTCACCTCCCTTTGAATTCAACAGCATTATCCTTGTCAAACTGCTTATTGTCGACACTTTTGAGGAAGATCTCAGCCAGACCAGTCACATGAAAACTGTCACATAAGAACAGTTTGAAGACTAATGACACAGCAGGAAATGAATCACCTTTTGACTCCACATGTATCCACCATCTGCTATGGAGCATTCTCCACTTGCCTACATAAGTGCACCTCCAACAACACTGAAAAAGTTTGACTCTTTACAAAGTGTAGCATTATGTAGATTCAGAACAACATCCTCCAGCCTAAACATTCACTCGCTCCAGCAGCAGCTCATTATCTGTTCAGCATTCACAAGATGCATGGCAGCAACTTGGCAGGGCTTCTTTGACAGCATCTCTCAAATGTGTAACCTCTGCCACCTAGGACAAGGGCAGCAGGCATGTGAGAACAGCGCCACCTCAAACTTCTCCAAGTTTCACATCAAGCTGACTTGCACATATATTGCCATCCCTTCATTGCTTCTGGGTCAAAGTCCCAGAACGTCTCACTTACTCTCATTGTGAGCACCCTGTCCAGATAGAATGCACTGGGTCAAGAGAGAAGCTCATCACCCATTCAAGGGCATTTGAGGATGAGCAATAACTTTACCCATGGTGATCACATCCCATGTAGAATAAAATAAAATGTGGAAAACGTACTAAGGCCCTTCACAGGAGCATTAGGAAACAAAACAATGCTGTGCCATAGAAGGATGTATTAGGACAGGTGACCAAATGTTTGCTAAAAGTGATAGGTTTGAAAGGGTGCCCCAGAGAGAGGTGAAAAGGTGGATAGATTTAGGGAGCTTGTTGCCATGTCAGCTGAATGTGTGAATGCTAATAGTGGAGTTCCACTATTTGGATAGTTCCATTTTAGTTTTTGATGTCCTAGACTTGTGTGAAATAAATTACTGCCGTTTTTACAAACTAAACCCTGACATCCTAAGGTGTCCAATTTATTCATCATGCTATATTTACCTGTATCCTTTCCTATCATTTTGGTTAAAAACTGACAGGCATAACGTTAAAAAATAAATAATTTTCAATAAAAGATGTTAGTTTTCTGTTAATTCTCTATGAACTTAAGCTGCATACAGCCAAATGAGGTTTCCTAGTCAACACTGGTATCATGAGCTGTCTGCAGCCTGTGGCTTTGCTGGAGGAACTCTGTTAACTGCATCCAGAAAAACATTCTACACTGAAATAATATATTTATCAATGTAGCACTACTGGCATTTTATTTTCTAAACTCAAACTTTGCAGAACACTGTGAATAAAGCACTTAAGTTACATACTTATAATGTATTGTACAATTGGTTTCACATTAATGTGCAGTTTAGCAAGCAATACTATATTGAAATTGTTATGAACTGAGCCTTGAAACATGGTTTCAATATCTCTCAGCATTGCCTGCTACCACTTATTACAGGAAACTGGAGAATAGCACTTCTCATCACTGCTGGTAAAGCTTGTTATAAAATTGTGTCTTATTTTCAGAGCCTGGAGCCAAACACCATAGAATCAAACATCTGAAAAGGCTTTAGTTGGACTGTAATTTCTTTATTCTAGTTCCTCCTGTGTTTCCTGTGGCATGACATTAAGGGAATGGTTGCAAAGGGATAAAGCTGGATTACTAAATGCCCATCTTCATGACTGGCAAGCCACACTGCAGCCTCACACAAAACACCCTCTGGTTTGAGCAAAGTCTCTAACAGAACTATGTATTTCATTCTGAAATAAACTTGCAATGGTCTTAGTGCCAAGTGAAGTAACTTCTTCATGCTAAAGTAAAATCAATAAAATAAATTTATCTTTGAACCATTTTCCACCAGATGACAAAAACATCTACCCTCTAATAACATAACTCTGCATAGCTTGTGCTTACAATGAGATCAGAGGAATGTTGCAAGTGTGACCACAATTCCATCCACCCTGGGTGCCTGAACATTGAATTTCAGGGCTCCAAGGTCCATGGCAGCATAACTAAATTAGAACTTCAACCTTTATCCCAGGCTAGATTTTTCTATCACCAACATCTCAAGATTATAATCTTGTACCTTCTTTATCATTGTCAGTGCCAACATCCCACCCTTATTCAGAACATAACTTTATTAGCTGCACCCTTCATTTTGATATTATGATTATTTTAAAGTAATAGTTTAACCTAAGGTTCTAGTACACTTGGACAGGCATTAGAGTTGGAAGCTAACAGCCTATTTTATTCCTGGCCATAAACTGGGAATAAAAAGACAGTCAATGGAATTTATTTCCTTAGCTCTTCCTTCCACAGCTTCCAGCCTTGTAGTCTCCCAGTCCCACATGCCCTCTTCTACCTTCTGCCCAAGATCCACAAACAGGACTGTTGAGGCATACCTGCATTTCAGCCTGCATTTGCCTTACCAAACTTATTTCTTTCTACCTTGACTCCATCCTTCCTCCTCTGGTCCAGACCCTTCTCACTTGTATCCATGAAACCTGGGATGGCTTCACTATATTCTACATTGGGAGTGTCTGAGGGCCCTTTGCCTTTTCCACCAACACTGACTGAACTCGTCTGCATATTGAACAATTTCTTCAACTCCACTCAATTTCTTCTGATCAGAGGTGTAGTTATGAGGATCAATGAGGCACAAGCTGTGTCTGTCTTTTTGTGAGCTGCATGGAACAGTCTTTGTTTTAATCCTACTGGCCCCAGTCTCACCATGTACCCCTCTGTCAGCTCTTTTTCCAGTGCATTAATGCAGTTTCCTTCATTCATCACTTTGCTACCAAATTCCACCCTGCTCTCACCTTCACATGGTCAGTCTCTTGACATTTCCTTCCCTTTTGAATCATGGAGTCATATGGCATGGAAGTTCTGAATCCTTTCTTCATCTCTCCATCTCAGGTGATGACCTCACCACAAATATCCCTAACAAGCTTAAAACTCCCACAGCTACCTTGATTGTATTTCCTTCCATCCTACTTTCCTCCTATCCTCAATTCTATTCTCCTAGTTTCTCTGTCTCTGTTGCACTTGCTCTGACGATGAGACTTTATGCAACAGCAGTCGCTGAAAGGTTTCCTTTCTTCCTGAACTTTCGCACTCTGCTCCACCCTCACTCCACCTGGGCAGATCAAGGACGGAGTTGCTCTGAATTCCCCTTCCACACCATCAGCCTCTGCATTCAACAGATCAGCTTTCACAATTTTTGCTGGTTCCAACAGGATTCCACCACCAGACACAGAGCCCCACCTCCCTTCTCCTTTAAGCATTTTGCAGGTACTATTCCTTTTGCAGCTCCCTGTTCTGTTCTTCCATCCCCACCAAGTGTCCTGTGGCAATTTCACATGCAAACACTGTTCTGTTGCCTCCTCCCACTACTCAGGGACCCAAACAGACTCTTCAGGTAAATCGGTGATTCATTTTCAGTTGGTATTCACCATATAGTCTCCTCTGCACTGGAGAAACCAAATGCAGAGTACTTCCATCCCATTCCCACTCACAATTACCTGATTGTAGCCGCCTCCACTGTTACAGTGAGGCCCAATGCAAGGTTCCAACTTCAGGTAACTCACTTTGAATCAGAACTGGCTGTTTCTGTCAGTCATCCATTTGTGATATTGCTTCAGGTTTGTTCTCTCCACTTGTACAGCTTGACCTTCCAGAGGTTTTGTCTCAGCCCTCTCATTGCCCCCATTAACCCAGCTGATGTGCATTTTGTCCGATTTATCTGCTTTAGAACATAGAACAGTACAGCACAGGAACAGGCCCTTCAGCCCACAGTGTTGTGCCGAACTAATGATGCCTAATTAAACTAATCCCTTCTGCCTACACAAAGTTCATATCCCTCCATTCTCTGCACATTCATGTGCCTATTAAAGAGTCTCTCAAAATGCCTCTATCATATTTGCCTCCTCCACCACTGGCAGCACATTCCAAGCAGCCACCACCCTCTGTGTAGATAGAGTGGACAGCCAGCGCCTCTTTCCCAGGGCACCAATGCTCAATACAAGAGGGCACGGCTTTAAAGTAGTGGGTGGGAAGTTCAAGGGAGATATCAGAGCAAGGGTTTTTACCCAGAGAGTGGTTGGGGCATGGAATGCACTGCCTGGGGGGGGGGGGTGGTGGAGCAGGTACATTGGTCAAATTGAAATGATTGCTAGATAAGCATATGGAGAAATTTAAAATAAAGGGATATGTGGGAGGAAGGGTTTAGATAGTCTTAGGCGAGGTTTAAAGGTCAGTACAACATTGTGGGCTGAAGCGCCTGTATTGTGCTGTACCGTACTATGATACTCATCAGGATAAATAGGTCATTTTCAGGCTGATGACCTCTAACTAATGAGGTTCCACTGGGATCAGTGCTGAGGTCTCAAGTACATACAGTCAATGTCAATGATTTAGATGAAGGGACTGGGTGTGTTGCTGTTAAATTTGTTGACAATACAAATATATATTTTTATTTATATTGTCAACAAATTTAAAGAAAAGGAAAACAAATTTAAAGGGAAAATAATTTGTGAGGCGCAAGCAAGGTGTGTGCAATGAAATAGAGACAGGTTAAGTGAGTGGACAAAAGTTTGGCAGATGGGGTAAAATGTGGCAAAATATAATGTTGGTGGGGAGAATGGAAAAGCAGAGAGAGAGAGAGAGAGAGTAGAGAATGCTGCTGTACACTGGGATCTGGATGTCCTTGTTACTGGAACACAGAAAATTACCATGCAGGTAATCAGAAAGGTGTAGCACATTGGATTTTATTGCAAGGTGGGTGGAGTATAAAAACAGAGAATGCGAGCTACATCTGAATAACCACATTTGAAGTTCTGCTGTTTTTGGTCACTTTATTTAAGGAGTGACATAGTTACTTCTGAGAAAATTCAGAGAAGGTTTGCCAGATTGAATTCTGGGAGGAATGCAGCTTTTGCTCAGAAACGTCATTTTAAAAATGATTGTAGATATATTACCACTAGACTTACAGTGAGGCAACAAACTTCTCTAAGCAGCTCTGCAGCAGAGTGTGGGGCTGATATAAATTTGCACCAGAAGAATGATAATGAAAGGGAGAATGGAAATAGGAGTGTCACTCAGATCGTGTGTACCCCATCTACTGGCGCACCTCTTGATGTCTGAATTGAATAGGTGAATTACTAGGACCTTGAGGGGCTCAGAAAACCAACAGTCAGGGCAGTGATCTAAACAGAGTTCCTCCCTCTCTGTTAAACCCTGACAAGAACTATATGTGTGAGCCTTAGAAAAAACAAACATGACTTTCTGAGGAAACTCCCATGGGTGCTTAACCAAATGTTAAACTTTATTTTTCTTCTACTGATACAAGTAATTTACGCTATGACACATCTTTTACATCTTATCTATTATCATTTCCTAGTGTTAACTGAATGGCAGTTCAGGATCAATGATAATATACAAGGTGTCTAATTAGAGGATTATGTAATGTTCTTTGTATGGTTGAAGGACCATTAAGTCTCTGGCTGAGATGGTGATGGGTCAGGTTAGTGATGGTATTGAGATGGCCTGCTATATGCAGCAGCCAGTACTTCTAGGATAAATATTAAGCATCATTGAGCTTTGGTTCTTCAGAAGAAAGACTCCAAACACAAATATTTTGGTGTTGATTGAGTGAAGGAGAAAAGTAAGGACAGGGTAAGGACGATGGAAGATGGAGGAAGGTGTTGATGCCAATCAGCTGTTCATTTATTACCTGGAATACCCTTGTGAGTGAAAGGTCAAACCAGTGCACCGATGTCAGATTAATAAAGTCCACTTTTTTCTTCATCATTCATACTTAAATCAACATTATTTTCAAAACAAGTGCATTTTCTATGAGTCAAACTTTTCGGAATTTGCAGAAGGGAGGTACATTATTCCTGAATCTCTTTTTCACACGTAAGGAATACAACACAGCTGGTTGCCTTTGGAGGTTCTAGGAGGGAGACTAAAATGAAGACCCTTATATAAGTCAGTCCATGTGGTTTGAGGGAACTGGTAGAGGGCGAGAACTGAGTATCGCCAGTGTCGAAGCTTCATTCTGTTTTTGCACTGTGTATCACTCAGGAGGACATGAGCAAGAATCATTGCTGGGGTGACCCTGCTAGGGAAAGAGAAGTTATTATCTGCTGGGTAATTAGCAAAGGGCTCAGAGAGATAAGCTCACTCCAACTCTATCTGCTTGTCAACTTCAGCTTTCCAAATTTAGTATCAAATTGGTATTTAAATTTGGAACTTCTTGAATTAAAATTCAATTCATGAATTTCTTGCTTGTGAATAGTTATGTTCCTGTATAAATAAATTGATTAAAATGTTGCAGGATATCAAACATTGGTTCATTGTTAATGCAAATGACAGACTTAAAGGACTGAAATTCCAATTCATTCTGTGCATTACAAAAGGACACAGAATTAGGCTATAAAATTATAGTCCATTTGTCAAGTACTCACATCTAAGCTAACTCTGCTCTGGCAATGGAACTTCACTATTTGTGTCTTCCAATGTGTTACATTTCTCATTGAGTTAAAGAGGTTACTGAAGCACACTCATTCAATTTATACAGATCATCAAAATGTAATAAAATCTTGTAGAAAATCAATTGCTTTTCTACATTTACTTCTTGTGGTTCCTGCAGTCAAGTATCTTCTTGACTCTGTTGAACACTTAGCAATATACATTGTATTTATACAATGATGAATCCATTAAAATGATAATAATTAAAACAAGCAGTTAACTCACCCATTAAAAACAGATAATTGAATGTTAGAAATGCCTCCAAGAAGCTTCTCTTCAAGAGGCATGTCCCTGTCATTTGGACATATGAATGAAATTCAGTCACAATTCACAGATTGCACTGAACATTCAGGCATTCTAAGTGGAAGGATGCGTAGGCAAGTTGAGGGAATTTCAACAAAAACCCCAGTCTTTTGGTCACCTGGTGAAAATAAAATACTTCCATACATTTGGTTTACTCCAAACCTTGTCCAGACCCAAGGATCCATGTCAGTTTTTTGTCTCTGGAGTTGTCACTGTTGTACTTAATGTTTCTTCTTTTATAGGTTTACCACCAATCTTTCAGAACATTGGAAGTCCTCAAACCTCAACATAGTGAATCATACACAGAGAGCATGGAAATGATTGCTCCTAACAGCTTCCCGATGTGGGTCTCATGACCAAGTTTTCCCACATCAGTGTTTCACTGTTTTCAGCTGGTTCTCCAG
>JARFYF010000007.1:68561754-68573165 GCA_030265395.1 Rhina ancylostomus | reverse complement strand
GCTAGGCCCCTGATGGGGCTCAGGTGTGCACAGTTGTCTAATCAGTCCAGCATGGAATCCATGTGCTGGACAACAGGGCATTAATGGAACCAAATTGAGGACCAGAACTCAGAACCATGACAGCTCTAAGTGTGGACAAACCAATGTTTTGTAAAGTTGCAACATAACGTCTCAATTTTTCTATTCTGTGGCCTGACCTATGAAGACAAGTATGCCATATGCTTTCTTCACCAATCTATTTACCTGTGTTGCCACTTACAGGGAAGAATACGCTTGAACCCCAAGTTCAGTCTATTCACTGACATTCCTCAGCACCCAACCATTTACTCTAAGCATCCTAACACTTCCAAAAATGCATCACCTTGTAGATCAAGATTAAATGACATCTGCCAATGCTCTGCCCAACTTTCCATCTGAGCTATATCCTGCTGTACACTGAGACAACCTTCCTCACCCTCCACAACACCACCAATTTCGCATCATCTGCAAATTTACTAATCATACCTCCTACATTCATATCCATGTCATTAATATATATCACAAACAACAGGGGTCCCAGTACTCACTCCTGTGGTACACAACTGATCATAGACTTCCAATCAGAAAAACATTCTTCCACCACTCCCCTCTGCCTTCTATTACCAAGCCAACTTTGGATCCAATTAACATGCTTACCTTTTTAAAGCTATGTGTTTTTTTTATTTAAATAAAGCTATCTGCTTTAACCTTCTGGACCAATCTACCATGTGGGATTTTGTCAAAAATCTTACTAAACTCTATCTAGACAACGTCCATGGCCTGCCTTCATCAGTCTTCTCAGTTATCTTTTCAAAAAGTTCAATCATATTAGCAAGGCAAGATTTTCCCCACATAAAGCCATACTGACTATCCCTGATCAGCCCTTACCTTTCCAAATGTGCATAAACCCTATCCCTTGGAACGTTCTCCAATAATTTCCTTCCCACTGATGTAAGACTCACCAGCCTGCAGTTCCCTGAATTATCCCTGCATCCTTCTTAAGTTAAGGAATAACCTTAACTATCCTCCAGTCTTCTGGTACCTCACCTCTGGCTAACAAAAATCTCCATCAGGACCCAGCAATATCTTACCTTGTTTCATAACACAAGCTGAAAAAGATCATATCCGACCCTGGGGATTTATTAACCCTTATGTGTCCCATAACATCTAACACCTCCACCTTCTTAATAACCCTGCTCCAGATTATCCACATGCCCCTACCTGAACTCACTATGTTCCATTCTCTTCTCCTTGGAGAATACAGATGAGAAGTATTCATCTAGGACATTGCCCATATTGCCTGGCAAAGATTACCACTTTGATTCCTTTGGGGACTCCATCTTTCTCTGGCTTCCCCCTTGCTCTTGACACACTTATAGGATATCTTGGAATTCTCCTTAATCATATTTGGCAAGGACATTTCATGGCCGTTTTATGCTTTCCTAATTTCTTGCTTGAGTTGTCCATGCAGCACCATCTAGAAAACATCCAGACATAGGCCTGTAAGTGGCAAGTCACATCACAAAAGAAATAACCATCTCAACAAAAGAGAGTCTAACCTCCTATCCTTGACATTCAATGACACTATCATTATCAAGTTCCCCATCATCAATACCTAGGGTGGCTCCACTGACCAGACACTGAACTGGGCTAGCCACATAATTGGTTAGATGTAACAGCAGATCAGAAGATGAGTATCCTATGAGTATTCTAACATTCCAAATTCTTCCACCATCTGCAAAACACAAGTTAGGAATGTGATGGGACATTCTCTACTTATATGGACAATGCTTGAGAAGTTCAACACCATGCAGGGAAAATCATTCCACTTGATTGATATCCCCTCCACTTACTGAAGGATCTTCCACCACTGGTTCACAGTGAATGCAGTATGTATTGACAACAAAATGCACTGCATTTACTCACCCAGGTTACCCTGACAGCATCTCACATCCCTGTTACTGTTGCCATGAAGTTGAACTTGGGCTTGAAGAAGCTGGGAACTCCACCATCTTCAGATTTCCCACCAAATTCCACACCATCTTGATTTGGAAGTATTTCCAACACTTTATCATTGCTGTGTCTCTGCCTTAAAACCTGACTCCCCATCAGCAGTGTGGGAGGAGCTTCACCAGAATGCTTTTCCAGCATTTCAGCAAACTGGCTCTTCACCTTCCTAAGGGCAGTTAGGGATGGGCAATGAACGATGGTCTTGCCAGAAATTAATTTAAAAGAAAGAAAAAAAAGAAAAATGAATTTAAATGTGAATATAGTAAGGACAAGAATGAACCAGCTGTTTGACTTTAGTTGTGGACTTACAACAAGAGAACAGACCTTTAAAATTTGCCTTCTACATACAGTTAAAAATTAGAACAATTTTTTGCACCAATGTTGGAGAAATAGAATTCCACACACAAACGCTTGTGCTCATCAGCAGCTTCAAATATGGTAAATAGATGTCTGTTTGAGCACAGGATCAAAGATTATAGAAATAGTTACAGGTCAAAATAATTGAATATTTACTCAGCATGAAGTTTCCTCTGGTGTTGGAGCTACATGATAGAACGTAGTCCTTGGAATATATTAGGTTAGGATTAAACAGAAGAAAAATGAATAAAGTCAAGTTTTAATGTTCACCATAAAGAGCCAGAAATATTTCAGAAATATTTTTTTTTCTTCTTGGGGGATTAATTAGTGAGAGCGTTCCATCATAAAGTAGAGCTTGGTAGATTTAATATCTTATTTTAAATCATTTTTTAAGTACTCCTACTTTTTAAATAGCCTGCTGACACCATTCTTACCATACTGGCAAATATAATGAAGAACCTCAGTATGGGTGAGAAATCAAAGATCTGGGGTTTCTTTTGCCTGTAGAACTGTAGATCAAAATGAATCATCAATTCAAAGAGGAATAGAAGGGACTTATTTTTTGAAAAGAGACAGTCGAAGAGAAAAAGTATTTGAAGATAAGACCCTGCACATAATTTATCCTCAGCAATGAAGGAATAATAAATTTGCTTACTGTGCAAATCTTGTGGGTTGGGAGAGTGCAGTTTAGGCCATGTTAGGTAAGTTACAATGAGTCAAAAGATTTCATGTTCAATCCCACTTCAGAGGTTTGAGTGTAATAATCTTGGATGATGCTCTAATGTTCTATTAAGAAGTTGTGGGCTTTCAATGAGGAGTTAAATCACGAACTCATCTCGTCTCCCAAGATACATCACGTCTGATCGGATTATTTTCAAGAGGAACAGAGTTAACTTTATTGCCTAGTCAATACTTGTTGTATTTGTTGTATGGTTAATATTAATAAAATAGATAAACCTCAAAATTATCACACCTGCAAAGGCATATTTAAAGACAGTGTAACAAGCTCATGAACACCCTATTACACATTCAAGGGCCTTTCCTTCATGTGCTTTGCCTGGAGACAACATCAGTTGTCCAGAGCAAGGGCCACATCTGGGTTACCGCAGGATGTGCACAAAAGAACTGCAAGTAAAAATCATGGACATAATGTTTAATAATATTCCAATTATTTACTTCATGTTTAATATTTCATCAAAATTAGATTATGTAATACATACAAAGTAGTGCTGCATGTTTATTTTGCTCAGTAATTATCTGTTAATTATCATCATAACAGATCATGAACAGAGCAGGCATGGTAGTGTAGTGGTTAGCGTAACGCTTTACAGCACCAGCGACCCAGGTTCAATTCCAGCTGTTGTCTGTAAGGAGTATGTATGTCCTCCCCATGACTGCATGGGTTTCCTCTGGGTGCTCCGATTTCCTCCCACATTCTAAAGACGTACAGGTTAGGAAGTTGTGGGCATGTTATGTTTGCACCGGAAGCCTGGCGACACTTGTGGGCTGCACCCAGAACACTCTACACAAAGATGCATTTCATTGTGTGTTTTAATGTACGTGACTAATAAAGATACCTTATCTTATTTCTGTCTGTTGAAGTTTGCTCATTGAATCATAATCACAGAGTCATACAGCACAGCAAGAGGCCCTTCAACCCAACAAGTCCACACCAACCATTGTATTTATCTACCCACATTTACCCGCCAAAGGCTTCTATTTTTCACTGATTCAAATGCTTGTCCAGATGAACCTTAGTTTTGTGAGATTACCTGCTTCCATCGCTTCCTGAGGCACCACATTCCAGATTCCCACCAATCGCTGTGTGAAAAAATTCCCTCTCAGATCACAGCTAAATCTCCTATCTTTCACCTATATCCATGTCGTCTTGTTTATAGGAAAGAAGATTCATACTATATATCACCCTGGAATTTTATCCCTATATATCACCCTGGAAGATATACCCTATATATCACCCTGGAATTTTATCTTCTATCAGATCACCCCTCATCCTCCTCTGCTCCAGGTAAAACAAACCCAGCTTATTCAATGTCTCCTTTTAACTGAAATGCTCCAATCCAGGCAACATCCTGGTGATTCTCCTCTGGAGTGGAGCATTTGAATTGCTGTGGTCAACAGGCTACTGTGTTTCCTGTGCTATACATCATGAGTACTTGATTACCTGTACAGCACTTTGAATTGACCTAAAACACAGGGGAATGAAGTTTTTTTTTAACAAAATAAACTTTATTCATAATAAAAAAGAAACTATATACAATAATACAGTTCAAACCTTTACATTCGTGTACAATTCTGTTCTTAGTGTTACTTCTTATATATAAAGGCACAGCACCGATGCCACTCGTGTGGCTCCCTGGGGGATACCCCAATCCTGTATTTACAATCTTTGAGGGGCTTTCTCAATGAAGCTATGTAAATTTAAGACATTCACTGCAAGCTAAATAAATGTATTTGGGGCAGGCACAGTAGTGTAGCGGTTAGCGTAACACTTTACAGTGCCAGTGACCTGAGTTTAATTCCAGCCACTGTCTGTCAGGAGTTTGTACGTTCTCCCCGTGTCTGTGTGGGTTTCCTCCGGGTGCTCTGATTTCGTCCCACATTCCAAAGACGTATGGGTTAGGAAGTTGTTGGCATGCTCTGTTGGAGCTGGAAACGTGGCGACACTTACGGACTGCCCCCAGAACACTCTACGCAAAAGATGCATTTCACTGTGTGTTTCGATGTACACGTGACTAACAAAGAAATCTTATTTTTATATTTTATATTTGTACTATATTTTCACTGATAGGCAAGGAAAATATATCTATTTGAAAATTATTATATTTGGTGATTAGGTTACACGATGAATTCGGCACTTCATTGTCCTTTTTGAAATTAAGTTCCATATGAATATGCAGTTGAGGCCACTGATTCTATTTGGACCTATTCTTAATAATCTAATCATATCTTTCCAACTCGACCACACAGCTACCCCGGCTGTATTCCCAGATCCAAGACATTCTAAACCTAATTAAAAAAAGATATGTTTAAAAATAAATAAAACTTTTTTTTTACCTCCTCGTGTCAAAATGTTCAGGAAAATTGGGGTGAAATTTGCTCAGGGCAGTCTCACAAAGTGAATCAGCAGCCTGATGTACACAGTGATGATTTTCTGCTCCTTTAATAACTCCCATCAATATTTTCTTTGGTCCACTGCTGACAACTGGTTCCATGATAAGCATCAATTGTCACTTATGGGTTCAGTCATATGCTTTGACATTAGCTGATTTTAATACAACCTTCATGTTGAGTGTTCTTAAGAGCATTACATATTTATAAAATCCAAAATATTTACCAGCAAAATGTGTTATCACCACTGTTAGGGTGAAGATGCCATAGTCAAAGTATAAAGTTTAAGATATAGCAGTCATTAATACAAACAAGAACCGGTTTCCACTTAGTGCAGTGGTTAGAGTAATGCTATTACAGCACCAGTGACCCCGGTTCAATTCGGGCCACTGTCTGTAAAGAGCTTGTACATTCTCCCCCTGATTGCATGGGTTTCCTCCGGGTGCTCTGGTTTCCTCCCACATTCCAGAAATGTACCGGTTAGGAAGTTGTGGGGATGCTATGTTGGCGGCACTTGTGGGCTGCCCCCAGAATACTGTACGCAAAAGGTGCATCTTACTGTATGTTTAATGTACATGTGACTAATAAAGATATCTTAATCAGTGTTGGAATTAAAAAGACAGTTATGAAAACTAATAGTATTGTCTGCAGATCACAGGCTCCTGGCTCAGCAAAAGGCTGCTCAAGAGATATCAGTGTGTAAACTGACCTTGAGATATCCCCATATGCATTGGCAAACGTGAGAACATGGCACTATGTTAATTGGTCTACCTCAAACCAGGCATCAGACACCTTCAGCTGAAATATGAAATTGTGACAGAGATCAAGGAATCAATGTTATTTGTCTTTTGTCACATCAAAACATGGTCAAAGACATATTTGTTCTACTAATCAATAATTGGTAGCATTTTAGTACCCAGAAAGTCAGCTCCAGAGCGCTAACTTCTGGTGTCTAGGGGTCCTGTCCTCAGAAGCTTTTAGACTACCCATGTGAATTACTTTGTCCCAGCAAAGATGTGAGAATATTCAGAGGTGTCTTGTTAGTTATGATGGGCTCCAATTGTAACTAGTAATTCAATGGAAACCTTTGTCTGCATTCAAAATATTGAAGTAAAGTATGCAACTGTAAGTATTGAAATTGTATTCAATCGCCCGCTGATATCTTTGTTCTTATGGGTATAAAAACTTGATGTAATTTGAGTTCACGGAGATACTACTGAGTTTCTCCCAGGAGAGTCTTCCATCAGGTCTCTTCCTGAATGTCTGCTTTGCTGATTAAAGACCCTTTGCATCTTCAGCTCTGGTCTCTGTGTGGCTCATTCACAATCACAGCATTACTGACATACTGAGATACTAACTTGGTTGAAACCCTATATATGCTTCCTTTGCACTGAGGATAAAGCTGTGCCAGCTTTATTTGTATCATTTTCCTTCAAATAAGATATGGATGAAACTAGAAATGTGTGTAAAAATTTAGAACATATTTGCAAATTCATGCCACCATGGGTGTTAGGCACTTGGGAAGAGGTCCCAGTAAACAGCAATGTGTGGTCTGTAAATGAAATACATAATGTCCATAAAGATTGCCAAGATAAAATTTGTATTAACTTGTTTTGTTTTTGCCACAGTCAAATTAATTAAATAACAGATATTATTATCATATCAAATCTGCCTGCACTTTATTTGTGGGGGAGATGAAATATTTTCTGTGAATCTCTAGGATTGGCTTTTAACTCAAGAAAAAGGACACATGTGAACTCCTCTTTGACTCATTGACCATCAGAAAAATAAGTTTAGAGTATATAGAATATTGGAAATATACTTATCATGCTAGCTAAAGGATTATGAAAGCTAAAAGGCACCAAAAGACTTGTAACACCAAAAGAGAAAGTAGCCAAGCACAGCAAAGCAGCTGGAAGAGTTGCTTCCTCTCAGCTCCAGTAATCGAGACAGAATCTGACCTTTGGTGCTCTAAGTGTAGAGGTTACCCATTTTCCCTTAGACCACGTGGATTTCCCTCAGGTGCTCCAGCTTCCTCCCATGTTATAAAGACATATGGGTTGATAGATTAATTTCCCCTACTAGTAGAACCTAGGGAGAAATTGATGGGTAGATGGAGAGAATAAGTTGCAGGGAAAATCTATGGAAAATGGGATTGCTCTGTGAATTAGCATAGACTCATGGGCTGAATTGGTCTCCTTCTACAATATGGAAAAGATATGGGGGGGCGGGGTTATTACTTGAGGAATTTTTTTGAATAGTTGCAAATGAACAGCTTGTAGACAGAAAGACAATATAGGGGTTTTTACATTATGGGCACCATTGCTGGGTGTTGTACCACCCGTGTTTGCAAAGGTTTTGGCAAAAAGCTAATCATACACTGATAATAGATGGGTCATATAAAAGATAGTACTAAGCTATTCCAAGGTAAAGAAATGTGCATCAACTTTTTCACCTTTCAAAAGGGAGGAAGTCAAATATGCATTGGCTCCATCGGCCACATTCACAAATCACAAAAATACAAAATCACTAAAGCACTTAATTCCCATATTCTGATCTCCATTGAAGGTAACAGCCAAAAAAAACAAACTAATTCAACAATTAAAGAAAATGTTTGAAGTACTTACATTTATTATAAACTGAGATGATAGTATCTGTACAAAAGATGACAAATGGAATCAGTTCATGTACTTGCAATCAACTTTGAAGGTTGAAGCTTTGGTGTCAGGAATCTGTCAATATGCCAACACTAATAGAAGCAAAGATACTTGCTTCATTCAATATGCCATAATCTTCCATATCTTGGTCTAATATACTGGCTTACTGAAAGGACCTGAAACAAAAGGAATCAGCTGTTAATTTAGAAGGTTAGTCTTGATTCCAACCCCATTGATTGCACATTGAACAGGAAAGAGATGAAAGTGATCCTAAACAATTAACTGTACTTAACTGGTTTCAAGTTAGATCTTAACTACTGCTACAGAGAAGGAGTTCACACTGAACCCTGCTATATGGGGTTCATGGTGACTCCCAGAAGAGCAATCCCATCAATTCCATTCCCCCTCTTATTTTCCTGCAAATTATTCTCTCTCACAGACTCCCCATTCATTCTTTTACTGTTTATTTACACTAGGGTAATACAGAGTGGACAATGAACCCACCAGTGTGTCATTTGGATGCAGGAGCAGACTGGAGCACTAAGGGGGAATACACACAGTCACCAGGAGAAAAGTCAAAGTTAAGGATGAGTTGATTGTCATATGCCCAAGTAAATGTATGCAAAGGTGCAATGAAAAACTTACTTGCTGCAGCATTACAAGTACATAACATCATGTAAGCAGCATTCCCAAGAAAAAAACATAAATTAAACCTAAATTATACACACCTTTTACAAGAAAGAACACAATTAGAACAAAAGAAATCATTGTCCATTTTAATGCAAAGTAGTCAAAGTGTTGCTGAACTGCAGTAACTGCAGGTTGTGCTGGTTGGTTCAGGAACTGAATAGTTGAAGGGAAGTAGATGGTCTTGAACCTGGCAGTGTGGGACTTCAGGATTCTGTACCTTCTGCCTGATGGAGGCAGTGAGAAAACCCAAACAGATAGACCCCTAGATGTCAGGATTGAACCTAAGTCACTGGAGCATCAAGGCAGTGACACTAAATGCTGTGTCACTGTGCTACATGATCTGCCACTATCTTAAAGGTGGTGAGTTTCTTCTCAGAACACATAGGATCTACATGACTATAAACAGAATGGGGACCCCTGCCATGAACCATCCTATTTCTTTCAGTCATTGGTTTCATAATGATTTTTTTGTGATCCTCATGTCATTTAGCTGACTTCCACAAACAAACGAAGCACACTTACACGCTGATGCAGGGTCTCAACCTGAAATGTTGATCTTCCATTTTCTTCCAGAGATGCTGCTTGACCCACTGAGTTCCTCTAGCAGTTTGTTTTTTGCTCCAGATTCTTGCATCTGCGGTCTCTTGCGTCCCCTCATTTATAGGGCTCTTCAGCTAGCAATGAGCAGAGTAAAATGTAAAAGTAAAATAGATTTTGTCCTGGATTTCAGTACAAATTTTTTCTTTAGTAAAATCCACAAATGTCACCCCACGTTCTACATCTCAACTGTAGCCAAACATTGGATGAGCAGAGAGATCCTGGAGAGGGCTGTGTAAGGAGAGAACATCCTGGAGGAATTTGGAAATAAGAATTTAAAATGAAGGTTTTTTTTCCCAGAATAGTAATCAATATAGTTCAGAAACATGGAGATGATGGGTAAGTAATGAGAGTGAGGATACATAATGCATAATTTCTGATAACTTTGTTTATAGAAATGCAAGACTGGAGGACTACTGATTTCCATGTAGCAAATGCAATACGGTCATTATATCCTTTGCTATATTCATGCTTGAATAAGGGTAATCCATGAGCTCTGTCCCTTTTGTGTGCTTCCATCTGCAAAGTGGGAGGGAAAGAATTATATGTGGTTAATGATGGTCTGTGTTTCTTAATGTGCAATGGCAAAAAGAGGACTCAGATGTTCCTGTGGTCTGTTCCCTGAATGGCCCAGCTATGCTGGTTATGACAAGATTGGACCATATTACTGAGCAGAGTATTTTGGAAGTACTTGGTTTTAAATTTGTTTTTCAGTGGGGATATTACGCTTGAAAGAAAAATCAGAAGAAGTGATGAGAAGGAGGTTCCAGTTATAGTTGATATTGCAATAGTAGAGAGGATAGAGTGGTGGAGAGTTTGGCCTTGAACTTAGTGGAGATGAAATTGGGAAGTAATGCAGGAAGAGGTGTGGTCTAAGTGAAAAGGAAGGAAGAGAAGGAACGTGAGCAAGTCCATATCAGGTAGTGCGTAGAAAATAAGGTATACTAACCTGCCCAGCTGAGTATGATCCTCTGCTTAGTTCTGCAACTTCTGGTCATACTTTCTTCATATCAAAAGGTCTCAGACCTGAAACATTAACACTACTTCTCTTTCCACAGCTGCTGTCTGACTGCTGAATGTTTTCAACATGAATCTGTTCTGTTTTTTTTGTTTCAGATTTCCAGAAAGCACAGTTTTTTATATATTTTTCAAGGACAGAGGATGTTAAGACAGTACCCATTAATCTGAAGCTTCAACAGACATGTTTATTTTATCAGAGTTGTAAAAGTTTGTGTCTATGGTATACAAGTAAGGCCAGGTTACACTTCCACTGAAGAAAGTGCATTATACCAACAGGGATATGGATCATGCAAAAGAAAACCTGGTGTCAGTCTATTTAGACAGATAAAACAATTGAGTTAATTATGTTGGTGCCATCAGAGTGGATGGAGAATGATTTGTTAAAAATAAGGACATAATAATATGACTTGAGTAAAGACAGAGACAAGGAATAGTCACAGCCACATTATCTAATCGAGGAAGGATTAGTTGGAATAATTGTTCATTTGTGTTTGATTTGTTAAAAGGCTGAGATAATTAGGATAGTAACAAACTGGTTTGTTCATCCCCACCTAGTTATTCCTTCCTGTCCCCTGGCACTTTCCCCAGAACTGTAGGAGGTGCAATACTTGTCCCTCTACCTTCTCCCATACCACCATCCAGGGACCTAAATAGCCCTTCCAGATCAGACAAAGGTTCACATGCACCTCTTCCAACATCCTTTCCTGCATTTCGTGCTCTTGATGTGGCTTCCTCTACATCAGCCAGACCAAGTACAGATGAGATGACCATTTTGTAGAACACCTACTTTCTGCCCTCTCGGTTGTACACCATTTTAATTCCCCTCCCCATCCCCACACCAAACTGTCCATACTCGGCTTTCTCCACTCGCCAGGCTGAGGTCAAATGCAACCTAGAAGAACAGCACTTCATATTCCAGCTGGGTAGTCTACA
>JARFYF010000007.1:68406750-68422839 GCA_030265395.1 Rhina ancylostomus | reverse complement strand
CTCTCCAATCCAGGCAGCATCCTGGTAAATCTCCTCTGCACCCTCTCTAAAGCTTCCACATCCTTCCTATAATGTGGTGACCAGAACTGAACACAGTACTCTAAGTGAGGTCTACTAGAGTTTTGTACAGCAGCATCATCACTTTGCGGCTCTTAAACTCAGTCCCATGACTTATGAAAGCTAGCATCCCATAGGCCTTCTTAACTGCCCTATCACCTGCGTGGCAACTTTTATTGAACTGTGAATATGTACCCCCGAGATACCTCTGCTCCTCTACACTGCCAAGTATCTTGCCATTTACCTCATACTCTGCCCTGAAGTTTGTCCTTCTGAAGTGTACCACCTCGCACTATTAAAATAATTAAACAGTGTGTTCAATGAAAAAAATGAAGAATCAAATTGCTTTAATGTGATTTTTCTCCAGGGTTGCTTGCAGCAGTGTCCAGCAGATTAATCTACATTTCCTGAATTCTCTGATACAACCCCAAAGGCTGAGAAATCCCAGGTAAGACAGACACTTTCCTGTCATTCATTAACATTACATTGTACAGATTAGCCCTCACCCGCCACTTTCAATTGTTGTCAACCTTCTTTGTTCAGCATGAAGTGCTGAGATTTTTGCCAGGTAGAACCTGGTAGTTTTTAAATCAGATTTATGTCATCCTCACCCCACTTCTGGTTTCTTAAAAAGAGTATCATGTGGTAGCTTTAGACAGAAGTGGTCTGAACTGATATTACAAGAATGCTTTGCTTCACTGAGTAATATGTCTGGATGATTCCTGGCTTCATTTGGAAATGTATTGTTCATGTTGCTTTAATGTAGAATTTTTCAGACTTTTGTTTGAAAGACTCTGGAGGTTCACAGTCCAGGTAGTTTTTTTGATAGATAATCCTCCTTGTTCTCCTTCAACACACAGGTACATTTTGCATTAGACATACTTTCATTCTGTTGTGACTAAATGTAATTATTCTGTCCAATTCTACCATACAATTAGACTGCTAATTCTGGGGAAAATGTTAATCTGACTACGCACACAGATGTTTTCAGCATTCTTCTCCACTCATTAACATAATAACTTGTCTATAATTACCCTGTGAATGTTTCTTGCCTGATAAGCAAAGGTATATGCAACTTCATATTACCATTGTGTCAATGTCAACCAAATGTTACTTATTTTTATTTGCACTTTTGTTAATCTCTGTTTCTGGAATGTGCGATGGTTCTACTGTGGGATTTTAAACAATCCACACTGTAAATTCTCACAATTGTTCTTTATCATTCAAGTATTGTAAACATTTATATGCTAATGATGCTAAGAGGGAAAAGGCTGAGTGTTGTGTTCAAATGAAAGTTTGCTTTTGTGATTTAGGGAAAATGGGAGCAAGGCACAGAGGCAAATCAGTTGCCACACTAAAGTCATGTATACTTCCATTTTAAGTGCCCATGTTCTCAGTTATAATGCAAGTTGTCCCGATAAACTTTCTCTGACAGTGGTGACCATCCAATGCCTCCATTTGTAGGATGTGAAGAGTTGTAAAGAAGTTGTGTTGCATGGAATAGCCCACACCTGCTGCTTGCAATTGCTGCTGACCTGCTATGTCAATCCCAGTCGTTTTAACCATGCAGAACCTGGAGGTTGTTTTGCCCATATTAATGTCTCCCTCACCTCTTGCAGCCTGCTCTTAAAAATATTGTGTGGCAGCTGTAGACAAAAACAATGTAAAAAAATATGGCCTGCCTTACCCAGAAATAACCCTGGATGATTTTAGCTCCATTTAGGAAGGCATTGTCCATGTTGGTCTAGTGTGGAGTTTTTCCATACCTTTGTTTGAAAGAAACATTATCCACATTTATAAACAGTATCTATGTTTATTATGAGAAGGGTTTGATGGAAGATGTGTGCCATGTTTGGCAATTGAAATCATTTTCAGCAAGGTCCATCATGGAGATTTCTGCACTAGACTTTCTGCTCTGTTCAGGGACATCATACACTGAGGCAGGTGAACATGCATCTTTTGTGCAGAGTGTTCTGGGGGCAGCCTGCAAGTGTTGCCATGCTTCCAGCGCCAACGTAGCATGCCCAGAACTCCCTAACCTGGATGTCTTTGGAATGTGGGAGGAAACTAGAGCACCCGGAGGAAACCCAAGCAGACATGGGGAGAGCGTACAAAATCCTTACAGAGGGTGGTCAGAATCGAACCCGGGTCACTGGCTGGTTCAATTCCGACCACTGAAGAACAGCCTACATCATTGAAGGGGAGGTGAAATCATGACCTCAGGCTCCAAGGAAACAGGGCCAAAAAGTGTGGGTACATAAACAACAGGAGTAGACCACAAAGCCCTTTAACTATCTCCAACATTCACTATGATCATGGCTGATCCTGTACCTTACCAAATCCACTCCCACCCCCATATGTCCTGATTCTTTTACTGTCCAAAAGTCTTCAAATACATACTCAGTGATGAAGCATCCACATCCTCTGCAACAGAGAATTCCAACCACCTGGATAAAGAAATTTCTTGTTATCGAAATGGCTAACCATTTATACTGAGAATATCCTTCCTCTTTCCAGATTCTCTGTCCAGAAGAAAGAGTTTCTTAGCATCTAAATAATCAGTACTAATTTCATTCACATCCCTTTGCAAAAGAGGCTGATGGTCTGTAAACTTGGATTGGCTGGACAGGCCTTTTGACAAGGCAAACACAAGGCAGAAGCTAAATGTGTGAAAGTGGGGACCAGGAGCCCAAAGGAGGACAGGACGACCCAGAAAGTTAATCTTAAGTTTTGCCTTGAGGTCGAAAATTTCTGGAACAGGATAAAGAATGCAAGATTTAACTTGAAGTGGATGGTGCAAATATCCTGTGATTCAGGCAAAATGTTTCTTTTGGATGTACATGTTAAGGAAACTGTAATTGATCAAAATCCTCCTACAGTTTGCACAACCAGCAATGTTTCTCACTGCCACTAACACTTACTCACAAAATTACCCATCTGGAATTGTGATATGATTCATTTCAATAATTATCTTATAAATTCTGCTTCTCTGATCAAATATCTGTTTACTCTCATTGCACTCAGGGAATTCTTCAAAGATCTTTGCATAAATAAACACATAAAATGGGCAGGTTTCATTAAAATTGTAAGCATGTTCCAATGTAAAATTAATAACATTTATTGCACTGCTGTTGCACAAATAAATGAGGGATATAGTAGAGGAACTGGTCAAACTAATTGATAAGCATACATACATCTGACAGCCAATACAATGGCTTAATTATTCACCCACTTACCTTTTTCAGGTGACTAAATAATCACACTAAGCCTCTTTCTTGCAACGTGGTTCAATATATTACAAAGGTAATGCCTGTCTATCACACAGAAGATTCCAGGATGAACCTTCATTTTTATGCAAGATCTTTTTACCCTTTACATGCCTTCAAATATTCTGGTAGAACTAAACTAGAACACATCCTGACAGTCACAGACCATAGGCCCATGCATTTTATTTTACCATTCAAGAAGTGGACCACATTTCTTGAACGCCTGCCTCAGCAGCTGCCCATTCTGTTGTGCTCCAACCAATTCAGAATTTCGCGTGTATTTTCAAGAAGAATATTGCTTTCACATGAAATGCAACTGTACATTCGTAAAAAGAGCAATCTACTCAGAGGATTAAACTGTTTATCTCACTGGCAGTACAATTTCACTCAGTTTATGATTCAGTCAGTAGCTTTTCACAATTTTGCTTCAATTTTTTTTTAAAATGCTGTTTTCCTAATGGGTAAAAAGATGCATCCCTTCAGATCTAGTGATTTTTTTCTGACCCTTAAGCCCCAATATTCTTCAAGTGTTTGATTCTGGTAGTTGTAACAGACCTCCCTATATTGTTGCATGCCAAATTCCTTGAATCAGTGGGAGTGCATCGCATTTATTTAGCCTGCTTTTCTGTGCCTAGCAACCTTGAACATTTGGTGACTGCACGCTGGGCCGGAGGATTTCTTCAGCTTCTTCCACAACTAGCCACCACTTTATTTGGTGCTTGAAGGAGAGGTCAAGAAATCAATTATATTTCCAAGGTATTTGTTTCCAGGTCTGCATCCATTGCTAGAATCCAATTTTACCCTGTAGAGGCAAGTAGATCTCCTCCTACTTGAAGTACTTATCAAACTGGCTCTGAACTGGAGTTCACATACTGAAGGTAGTGTTCTTCTCCCTCTCCACCATGAAGATGCCACATGCTTTTTAAGGTTCAGATTTCTGCTGTTAGCATAAAAATATGAAAACACCAGAAAAAAGCAGAGATCTGAAAGCAAACACGATGCTGGAGGAACTCAGCAGGGCAGCTTCTTCCATCTTATTTATTGTTCCAGCTTCCAGCATCTGCAGTCTCTTGTGTCCCCAGAGACCTAAAAAAAGATAGGTTTACATGAGAAGATCTCCAATGTGAATCCCTAAGGGTCAACCTGTATTCTAAGTACAGATGTATTTAGATTACAGAGACCAATTTTTGTCAATCCTTAATTGTGCTTTTTTTTGCATACCCGATGTAACATGTAAATATTATTTGTATGTAAATAATTTTATGTGTAAATATATAAAACATGTATTTACAGAACTGGACCAAGTGATGTCCTTTGGAAATTCATGAACTTTTCAGAAATTCTAATGGAGTGTGTTTGGACAATGGATAGTTATACTGGAAATCTTCCACTCAATGAGAAACAGGGCAGATATAAGCCAGATCCTGTACTGTGCTATTTTTAGCTATTGTAATTTAATCCATACGGCACCATATAAACTTCTTGGTAGAAATGTGTCTTTTGTTGCTGCTTTTAAAAGGGGCAGTAATACTGGCCACTCTTTGTATTCTCTTGCTGATATTTGGTTCTCTTGAGGTCAATGGGTCATATGGAACTGCCAGTCTTGTTTTACATAAGCACAAACAAGTTTTAGATTTCCGCATTAATACGCAAGAAACAAAATCTTCACTGACAACTCTGTATGTACACTTCAAAATTGGATTCCTTTTGGAGACCAGTGGTGAAGAACACATTTTTCAAAGCTCGGCTGGTACTTACTCTGGGGAATCAGGCATTGAATCCATGCAGGGTTGGATCTGGCACAGAATCAGTAATTGATTCATTTCAATGGGAAGGAAAGGCTGTGAGGGATACATGTATGTCTTAGGTCCCCTACATGTTACATTTTATGGCTCAGCTGTATGTTTTCACATGTTTTGAAAGTGTTAAGAGTTTTACTGCTTCAGCTTTTGTTGTTTAAATGATTAACACTTGTTAAAATGGTGAACTTGTTTCATTGATTTTCGTAGGTTTTGAATGCTTTTGAATGTTTCTAAAAGTTAGGGACAGAAACCTCCAGAGTTTTTGACATATTTGACAACTGGTTCAGTGAGGGCATGGCATATCTGACTGTTAAAAACTGTTTTTTGTTCTAGTAACCTCCCTTTCCTTTCAATCACCCCCACCCATGAGATAGTATAATATCACAGAAGGTTTTGCCACTATGGAGAGCCTCACCATTTTAAACTGGGATATTTTCACAGAGTACCTATACAAAGGAGGATGCATAACTGTGGTTATGACTATGGTCAGCATTAAGCTTGAACATCTCTCAGTAGGCAACAAATCTTGATCAATAGCCCCATCAGAGTCTCCTTTACTCCATCAGCTCAGCATGATTTCTGAAGTGAAATAAAATGAATAGCTTGGCTACAACTTTACTTTCATCTGGATTTTTCTGCTATTATTATGATAGTGGTGGCAGGAGTTTCAGGCATTGGTAAAGTGGGCTTCTAAATTTTGTTGTACTTTCAGAGGTAAGGGACATTTGCAGGCAACTAATGAGTGTTTGTGTCTTTGGTGCATTCTGGAGGCAGATGCCTTATTTGGGGAGGAGAAAGCACACAGCAATGGCCAGTCAGCAAATTATTAGGCCTGCCTTAGGAAATTTAATTAAAGTGAATGTCTGCTGGGTTCATCAGCTGGCTTTCATGACATAACTAACTGCTTTCTAATTAATTTCAGAAGGAAAGCCATGTCTTTTCAGTTTTATTGGTCTTTAATAACATAGCAATGTCAAAAGTCAAGGTTGCACAAATGTCCCTTGTACTGTCTATTTGTAAGATAACAAACACAAACATTATGTTTTATATTATTGTTAGGGTCTGCACATTTGATGAGTGAAGAAAGAGTTGTGGTGTAATCAACAATGTTTCAACATTCACATCCATGGAAATATCCCTTAAATACAATTCTACTGGAGCAAAAGAAACAAGATTTTGATCTATTATTTTCAACAAGGAGTTGCATCGCAAATCAACTTTAAATCTAAACACTGAATCATATGATAGTTCATATTAACCCAGCTGTCTGAGAAGATTTAGAAACTATTGCTGAACTATGTCATGGTTCCGAGTGCTGGCCCTCGATTCGGCTCTATTGATGGTGCCTTGTTATGCAGCACATGGATTCCATGACAGTACTAATTGCATAACAATGCACACCTGAGCCCCATCAGGGGAGTAGCATAAGAACCCTGGTTTCAGTAGCATTAGTTGCTAGAGTTTTGGTCAACCTTTGGCTCCTGGCTGGTCTGAGTGGGCCACTCTAGAGCATTTCTGGTTTTGCTGTTCCTTTTAGGATATTGAGTTTTTGTGTTGGGACTCCACCATGGAGCCCTGAGGCAAGATTCCTTCTGGTCACTGCCTGTGTTTGGTCCTAAGGAAGTGTCCTGACTCCAGTCTTGTACTAGTGTGCTGTATTTGGGTTCTCTGCAGGCTTGTTTTTTTGCTTGACATTGTGACAAACTATGGATGATGGCTTCCTTCCAACTGATATACAATGCTTATTCATTTGCAACTTGCATGTGTTTCATGAGGCAAAGAGCAGGAATTTGGGTAAGAAGTCTGAGTTAATTCGATATGAAATATTCTTTGTTTTAGTGGTCCCTCCCTTTAGGCTAGAGCATGATCTTTTGATCGTTATCTGTCCTTTCAGTTGGCTCTTGCCTGCAACCAGCCTTTCTCTTCCTTTACCAATTTTACTTTTGGTGCTTGACAGGTTTAGCCTGCTTCCTAGCTTCTGACTTGTGAGGCTGTCTCTTAACTTATCATGTACAGTCTTTTAGCAGCCCCTTCACTTTCTATCTGCTCTTATTTTTCTTCCATTTCTACCAGCTGTTTCTTATGTTGTTCCTGATTGTTAGCTCTTCATCATAGTCATTCAATTCTCACTGTTTTCCAAGACATTATGCTTTCTTTCCTCATCAATTTTTTTGTCTTCCCAGCTCTTGTCTCTTCCACTGTGTTTCATGCTTATGAAATTCCTGTTGCTGCTTTTTAGCCCAGCTAACTGGGGGAGAAAAGATGCTCATTGTCTTCTGTCTATACTACATTTGCAAATTTACTTCCTCATGAGTTCTCTCGTGATCAGCTTCTACTCAGCATCTCAAATCCACCCAACAGTGCTGAATCTGTTTAGCCTGTTCAATGGATATGGCCATTATCTTATTTGTCAATATACTGATGACCCATTCATAACATGTACTTTACTCTCTCGTCTATTTTCTGTAGAAAAGTAGACCCTTGGAGTTGTCTGAAAACTTGCTCCATGGTATTGATGGCTAAACTTGGTCATATATAATGTACAATTGTATAACATGTATAATTCTAAATCTGAATAGCTTATTTTTTGAAATTGGCAGGACATAATTCTACATATAAAATCAAAGGAACCAGATATCATTTATTTTAAGGGGAGAAAAATGAATAAAACTTAAGGCATTTGTTGCAGAGCCAGACCCCCCAATAAATAAGTTGAGAAAGCAAGGTGTGCCTTATCCTGTGCTAATGATAACTGTATCTTGTTGATGTTGCTGACCAAATCTTGGCCCAGAAAGTAACAGGGATCTGGGAACTCAAAGGAATCATTCAATTGGCTGGGGAACCTAGCAAGTTTGGGAAAGTAACCTCAGGAACATTCAAATCTTCTTATTCTTGGGCTGTCCCTTATGATTGAGGATGGCTTCCTTGAGAGCTCCAGTCCTGAGAGATTTAGCATGGTTGAGTCTGGAATGCAGGCAAATGAGGAAGTACTGAGTAAGGCAGGTGAGTGGGGAATGAGGTGTGAATTCTTCCACCACTTTCATCAGGTTTCTGATTGAGAAACTCCAGGTTCTCAATCCCATCCTGAATTCTCCTTTCCCACTCTGAGCAGTCATGGTTTTGATATTGCTGTGGATCAGTAAGGATGTTAATGCTTTCAAGAAGGCTTTGAGAGCATCCTTGGATTGTTTCTCCTGTGTCCTGGTAAGCCTTTGTCATGGATTAAAAATCTGACATTGGGCATATTAAAGACATGGCCTGCTGGTTGAAATAATTATAGCCTCTGTGCTTGATGATGACAGAGGAGAGGAAGCAGACAGTGAAGTTCTTCCCTGCATTATGATGGCCTCTCCACAAAATCCTTCAGATTCACTGGAAAGATAAGTGAACCAATGTCTGTGGCCCCTCTATCCTACATCCCCAGTATTGAGGCCATAGTTACTTTCAGTTGCCTACATTGGGCAGCCCACATCATTCACATGCCTGCTTCCAGTCCCCTGAAATGGACATTCTATTCCAAGCTCAATGGTGGGTAGAGATCACCAAATGAGCAAAGGGAAATATTCAAGGATGTGCTGAAGTATTCCTTGAAGTGCAACAGCTCCTTTGACTCTTGGGAATCTCTGGGCCATGATCATTCAAAGTAGGGAAAGAGTATCTGTGTTGGTATGCACAGCCTCAAGGCCAATATATGTATCACCTCTCAAACTAAACACCTACTTCCCCCTCAACCACATCCAAACCCATCTGTGGGAGAGTCTGTGGTTCCCACATTGGCCTTTATTCACCACCTCAGAATCCACAAAACCAGAGTAGAAGCAAGTAATCACTGATCTTTGGGACTGCCTAAGATTGGGAAGAAGAGATTTCATGCCAGTGGACTTGCAGTATTTTCTGGAGACTGCATTGGTAGGTATATCTCCATTGCTTTGCTGTACCTCCTATAAATAACATACAGGAGAATGGGGTCCCTGCTGTCCAGTAGACCATAAACTTTATGCTTGGTGTGAAAACGTCATCTTCAAGTATTTTCCTCATGGCTAAATGAAGAACTGGAAGCATTGGTGAATTTCATCAGTGATATCTGCTTTCCCTAGGAGGTGGCTCCCAACAGATAAATGGTCCATGAGTTCCAGTATATTTTTTATTGACCTTTATTATATAGGGGCATTGTTCTACAGCCAGGTCAGATTGATAGAGGACCTATAGTTTATGGATGTTAAGGGTGAGGTTGCTACAGTTAACATCAGGAATAACTTGAAGCTTAGCCTCTGAATGTACCCATAAGTTTATATGGTCTGTGTATTTGAGGTCAATGACTAAGATAGAAATGACCTTAGTTCCGAAGTTCAAGTTTATTATCATAGTCAGATATACCCAGGGTGTAAATGCCTTGAAAATGAGCTTGCAGCTCAGTGCATTACAAACATAAATTAACAATTTTTAATTAATGTAAATTATACATGCACAACACTATAAACATAGATTATGACAGTTGAGGGAAATATCGTCCAAGGTAGTATTAGGGTTTTTCAGGTCAGGTCAATAATGTGATGGTAGTGGGGAAGAAGCTGTTATTGTCCCTTGAGGTGTGGGTCTTCAGGCTCCTGTACCTCCTGCCTGGTGGCAGCACTGAGAAGAGGGCATGGCTGGGGTGGTGGGAGTCTTTAATGATGGGAGAAGTAGAATGGTCTCCCATTAGTTCAGTGGATTAGCTCCATTATTTGGGAAGCTTGTTTGAGATAAGATACAGCATTGCTGGTGAGAAAGATCAAGGTGGGATGATGACAGACTTACTTGATACCAGTGTGCATTGAAACTGGATCTGCTGCAACACATTGGTTAAGATCACAGCTTGCATGGCATCATGAAGCAGATGCATTTCCAAGAGCAGACAAATTTGGATGGATATTCTAGAAACCCTGACAATTGATTTGAAGAACAGCTCTTCAGCCACTGAAAGGAAATAGTTAAAGGGACCCTTCTGATCACTTATCCTGTGGAAATTAGCAAGGAGACCCCTCAACAGTTACCACAAATGGATCTGCCTCCTTTCTTGAAGACAATCATAGTTAAAACATTTCTGATGTCCCCTGGCATTTTCTCATCTGTCCAGATGTGGGAGTTGGTACCTTGGAGAGGAACATCAGATATGCATCCAAGCTTTGGAACTTCTGAAGAGACACCATCTGCTCCAAGGCCTTATTATTTTTGAGCTGGCATATGACCTTTTCAATTTCTTGTCAGTCAGCGATAGTGGTGACATTGGATCAGTTATATGGCAGAGGGATGGAGTCAGAACACACTCATCAAAGAAAATCACTTAACAGTAATGCAAGACTATTGTAAATGAGCCTTAACAGAGACCTCTTATAAAGTAAATTAGATAAAAATTCATAATGACATAAAATTAAACAATTTTGGCATATTGTAGCATCATGGCAAAAAACAATTTAGGCTTAGTAATACAAACTATTGAGATGTCAGTCCTAACTAGAATAAACAGTTGTGGGGGTTGTGATTAGAATGTGTAACAGAAAGAACAGATGATACTAAAATGGGAACTAACTGCTTCATAAAATGATTAATTGCAGCAACAGAACAGGAGTCATTACCAACATTAAGAAACTTCCTGTCTTTAGTGAGTTTATTTCAATTTCTTTAAATGTACTAGCAAGAAGAAAATAAAACATGTAATTACCCAACTAAAGAGAAACTAGAGAGAATTAGAGAAGAAATTGTTGAAAGATATTGGATATTTGTACTCAGAAATTTGGATTACATGATGCTAATGAGCCAATGAACCTTGAGAGGTAGGGAAAATATGCAAAGTTGGATAATTTGAATATGTTTATATCCCACTGAGTTCACCAAACTAACACACTATTACTAAGGTACACCTGGTGAGTCTTCAGTTAAGTAAAAAAGGGATGCTCACAACATTCATTGTCTTTTTTTTGTCTTCACTCCTGTTTAATGGTAGTATAAGGAATGCACCAAAATGCTAGTTGAATGCTTAGCCTCAAAAAATCTTGAACGGTGAAGAAAACTACAAGGTGACAAGTTGAAATGTATCTTTTCCAGTTAGGAATAGAGTTCAAATCCAGGTAAGATTATTGGGCTGGAATCTCTATCTATTGATTGTGTCAACCCTCTATTTAAAATAATAATTTGATTCAATCTAATCCAGTAATCTAGGACCACAGCTCAATAATTACCCTTCATTTGGAACTAATGTTAACAATGGCTAAAGTTCCCATTGATAGGGTTGAGTGAGTAGTGTGCACAGTGAACAAGTGGCACAGAATGGCATTTCTTGCCCATTGTAACTGTGGTCAAAGAATACCAGAATTAGAGACCTTATGTGTATGTTTACTCACTGCTCCTCAGCCATTCTACCAAAGTTTTGTCTTGACTGGAATTCACAGAGGAATTCAGACCATGAACTTTGAGGTTAGTATTGTGACTCATTTACAGGATAGATCAGAAGGATCAGTTATTCATCATCTAATGGCACTGACTTAGAAATGCTTGATTCTTATATTAGGTAATCAAGTAGGAATTTGTAATTCCCTCATCCAATACCATTGTGTTCAATGAAAACCAAATCTGTTTTAAGGGAAAAATCACAGTCAAAAATAAACAATAACAAGTTACCTGCTTATTGGAAGAGTATGCTCTGCACAAAGGAACCAACTACAACAAATTAATGAGGTGTAATATAAACAGTGCAAAAAAACTATCATTTTTTCCCCCGACTATAACTGTGTATGATTATAAATGAAGGTATCAGTGAACTTGTCTTCCACCTGACATCTGATTAATTAAATTCCTTAAGATTAAATCAATATATAGAGAGTATGTTAATCATGATAATAGCAGTGTACATTACTATTTCATCAAAGACATGCTTGTTTTGTTTCAAATCACTATTTAATAGACGACAAAAAAGACCCCAGGGAATTGGAAATGCTTTATAATGCTTTCAGGTTGATTTAATGGCAGATTAGATAAAGTAATAATTCTGCTTCCTAAATTGGTATTGAAGCCAAATGAAAATATGCTTTTATAAATGGAGCTTTGGTATAACTGATCAACACAAATTCATAAACATTGTCTTTAAGGTTACATCAATGCAACTTACTAATTATTAAGTTTAAAGTACAACACATAAATTTGCAATGATTATGCTAGAATGAGGTATTTTTGTTTAGTTTAGTGTCCTTAAAAGTATTTCAGACTTCCTGCACTTGCTCTTAAAGATATTAATGTTCCAAGAAAACTCTTTCCATCTATTCAAATAGTCCTTGGGGAGATAGGTTACTAGGTTACAAAACGGAACCCGAATCAAAACTGAAAGTTATTACAGCAGATTTTGTTTCTCATCACCATTAGGAAGGTTTTCCTCTTAATGTAGAAATGGTCATAGAATCACAAACAATGAACAGAGGAACTAATCTTCTGAATTGCCTGTAAACTTAACTGCAGGGAGAATATTCAAGTTGAAAAATGCAGAAAAAGATTGGATTGCTGTTCATTATTAATTACTCTCACTTTTATAGTTAATGTGTCTTTTTTAATGCCTCTTGTACTTTTATACATAGGACTGTACAAATTTTCCTATCAAGTATTGGCTAATGCCGTACAAACTTCACAATGTGCACTCATGCAAGTGAGTTCCTTGATTGAAGCAACTGTATTAACACAGCACCACAGGAATGGTAAACAATTTGAGGTTCAAGAGGTTAATGAAACACACTTTGATCCAATTCATGTTAAAATCATACTTCATTCCAAAACAAACAATGGATTTCAGGAGTGCAAGGAAACCAAAGGATATGTTTTTGTTTGTTTACATTGAAAGGTAAAATTAAAAGATTTTTTATGGAGTAATTTTGCAAGATTTTCCTCCCATCTGGAGAAAAAGGTTTTGCAACAGAGCAACTCTAATGAAATGTGGGCAAAAAGTCCATGAGATAATCTATTCATTTTAAATGTCTGAACTTAACTGAATTTTCTGTCATATTGTTTTATGTTCATGGAGTGCATAGCCAAAAATAGGACATCAGCAGAACAGATTCAATTAACCAGCTCATGCATCCTATCAGTGCGACCCCATGTTGAGAACTTATTGTAACAAAAATAGAGATGAGAATAGGATTGAAAAACATAAGGAAGATAGAGTTAAAACTGAATATCAAATGAGTACCTCATGTTGCTTTTCTGCAGATTGTTTTATTGTTAGATTCCCTTAGGCAAATCTACACATAGATTCAGCATATCCATTCAGGGTGTGGCACTCCTAATTAAGCATTACTAATCAGTTGCATAACTTTTGACAAATTGATTTTCCCAATAGCTTTTCCTTGCACAAGAATGCAGTTCTAAACACATTTCTAAGAACTTATTTATGTGCTTTTTCCTCAATCTGCTGTATTTTCTGATCCCTTTTCTGCTGCCAGTGCACATCCAAAAAGTGTACAGACAAAAAAATTGTTTTCATGTATGGACATAAGCAGATAAAGAATTTTGTCATTGGTGAAAGCTGGGAAAATTTACCCTTGACTCCTTGTAGATTTTCTGGTCTTTATTTTGCTTCTGTCATTTTGGCCTCTTCTGTTCCTTTATTTCCCTTCATACCATTATTTGGAAGTATCTAACCTTTCATCTGGTTCTGCTCCCATAGCCCCATGTCCACATACACGTCTGTTGAGTGCTCCTCCTAATGTCAGCTTGACTTCATGAATACCCCGTCACTGTACATGCTTCATTGTGTGGTCACGGCAGGACCAATGCATCAAGCACAATGCTTTTCATCCAAGGGATAGAGAAAGAGGATATGGCACCACTGCCAACCACCTTCTGGCATCAACTTAGATCCTGGCACTGCATGGAATGGCGAGGATAGATATCAATTATGCATTGGCCTTGTGAAACGACAGGCACTATCAAGCTGGAATTCGGACAGAAACATAGGGAAGTTCCTCAGAAGGGTTCAGCTCAGGAAAAATCAAATGAGGATTTTGATAAGGCTACCCACATAAAATATCTGACGCAAAGTCATAATATTCAATCTGCCTGCCAGTCCTCAAGAGATGTTGTGGGACGTGGGGATGTCCACCTGCTGGTGCTTGTAGAGACCATCTCAGCCAGTTTGGCTTTGGTTGGCACATCATTGGCGTCAGGTGGTGACAACTCCACTTCTGCAGCGGCTGACAAAACAGATTAAAACACAACTGAAGTCTCAGAGGGGTCTCAGTCTGCTCCTAGGAGAAGACAGCTGCAGGCAGACCATTGCTGTGTGGGAGGATGTGTTGGTGCAGATCTGGGGGCAGTGGTAATCTCAGTGGAGGAGGAAGTCTCTCTTGATTACAGCATCTGTGCTTTGATCTCTAAGGGTTTGACAATGCCCTCACATTCAGGTAGCAACACCCATCCAAGCCACCTGAGATCAGAGCTGCTCATTGCTGACATTCAGGTACATCTTGCAGCCAATGAAGGGATGCACCTTTCCTTCAAGCTAGAACACTAAAAGTAAAAGGCTCAGTAAACCAATTTAGAAAACTGACACTGAAGGATAACACATAGCTGAGTAGTTTCTGTACCCATTATTTCATTTGTGATTTTCCTTTACATTCAATTGTCACATGATTATGTTCAGCATTTTTTTTTGTGATCGTGGATTCCAAGCTATCAGCTGCAATGAAATGTGTAGTAGGGTTGATAAGGAAGAACTGAGCACATTATAATATATTTTCCATTGCATATCTTATATTTTACCTTTGTTCAATGCATGTGTGTATTGTGGATGCAACACTTACCCTTGATCCCAAAGTGAAAGGTTGTTGACATGAGCTTGCTTATATTATTTGTGAAATTGCTCAAGATCCTTCTGATTCTGTACCATATGGTTCTAATGCAGAAGGAGTAAAACCTGAGGTAAATATTCAAGTTTCAAAGTGGAAGAAAGATTTTTCATACATCAGATATCTGGCTTGGAGTGCATCTTCAGGTAAGGTGTATTTTATGAAGTTAAAGATCAAAATTGGGATATGGTTAATTTTGAGAGCATTAGACAGGAATTTGCAAAGGTTGATTGGGAGAAGCTACTTGCAGGTAAAGGGACATCTGGCGAGTGGGAGGCTTTTAAAAGTGAGATAAGGAGGGGGTTCAAGTTCAACATATTCCTATTAGGATTAAGGGCAAACCTGGCAAGATTAGGGAACCCTGGTTGATGAGAGATATTGAGTCTCCAATCAGGAAGAAGAAGGAGGCATATGTCAGGTATAGGCAGCTGAGATCAAGCAAGTCCTTGAGTATAAGGGATGTAAGAGGGCAAAAATGGGATGTGAGAAATCCCTGGCAAATAAGGTGAAGGAAAATCCTAAAAGATTCTATAAGTATATTAAGACCAAAAGGGTAACTGGGGAAAGATTAGGTCCTCATGGATCAGTGTGGTAATCTATTCGTGGGGCCATGGGAGATGGGTGAGGACTTAAATGAATACTTCTCTGTATTTACTGTGGAAAAGGATATGGAAGCCAATGAGTTCAGAGAAGAATACAGTGATATTATGAAGCTTATCAACATTATGAAGGAGGATAGTATTGGTAGTCTTGAAGCGCATAAAGATAGATGAGTCGCTGGGGCCTAACTGGTATATCCTGGGCTGTTGTAGGAAACAAAAGAGGAGATTACTGGGACCATGGCAGAGGTTTTTATATCTTCGTTAGCAATGTATGAGGTATCAGAAAGCAAGTGGACGGCTACTGTTGTGGCTTCATTTGAGAAGGGCTACAAAGATAACCCAGGGAACTATGGACCATTGAGGTACAGCCTCAGAATAAAAGGACATCCCTTTAGAACAGAGATGAGGGATTTTTTTAGCCAGAGGGTGGTGAATCTGTGGAATTAATTGCCACAGATGGCTGCAGAGGCCAAGTCTTTGGATATATATAAAGTGG
>JARFYF010000007.1:68328391-68341406 GCA_030265395.1 Rhina ancylostomus | reverse complement strand
ATTTGAAATGATTATATTAGCTACTTTCTAACCAGTATTCCATACTGGCCTGTGCTATATTAATTTCACCTCTATCTCCTGTTAACAAAAGAACAAGATATTCTGGTACTGATTTATGCCAATAGGGTGAGAGTTGAGTTTTGTCACCAAATGTTCAGAAGAAAAGCATGCTTGTTGATCAGTTTTCCACCTACACTCAAGTTAGACACTCATTGATGTAGTTTAAGGTGGTTCACAGGACCCATATGTCAAAGGACAAGCTAGCCCATTTTTATCACCATATAAACCCTATATGTGACAGATGTAATTCGGAGGTGGCTTCCCCGACACATATGTTTTGATCCTGTCCACTTCTGGAAAAATATTGGGAAGACATTTTTAATATTATTTCAACTGTATTGAATATTGATCTACAACACCATCCTATTACTGCAATTTTTGGGTTACCAATGATGGATTCTGGCCATTTATCCACTTCCGCTTGTCGTATGATTGCTTTTGTTACATTAATGGCCAAGAGATCCATTCTATTTAAATAGAAGGACCCTATACCTCCTAACCACATTTCAATGGTTTTCTCAAGCTATAGCATGTTTAAACTTAGAAAAAATTAGGAGTGGTACTGTTGATCCTTTGTTTAAATTTGAGGAAGTTTGGAGTCCATTTATCCAATATTTCCATATGATATGAGCAGACCTTTTTTGAATCCCTCTCAATAACCTTTGAATATAGAGAAGTGGAACTAACAACATAATAATGTTTTTTTTAACTGAAGAAATATCAGAAGAGTTTTCTTTAGTTAGTTTGTTTTTGTTTATTTGGGTGTTTTGATTTGGGTGTTTTCTTTCCATATAATCAAATATCTTTTGAATTTATTTTTTTTGTTTCATGTTCACTTAGCGAGAGAGCGGGAGGTCCAGATTACATATTTTACTCCTTGTGAGCATAAATATTAACTGTTATTATTGTTATCCCAATCTCTTTGCACCATATGTATAATTATTAATGTTACATATATTAATTTGAAATTCAATAAAAAGATTGAAAAAGAAAGATTTATGCCAATAGGGTGCGAGTTGAGTTTTGTCACTAAATGTTCAGCAGAAAAGTGTGCTTGCTGATCAGTTTTCCACCTACACTCAAGTTTGGCAGCCAATGTCCTTCAATAATGTCCAATGACAACACAACACTCTATACCTTTATTGTGGTAAAACCTCCTATGGGTACCGGTACTTTGATTTCTCTTGAAGGTGGATTGGTTCTTCTAGCAGTACTAGAATCACTGCATAAATTCTGCAGAAATATATTTTCTCAAAAGGCTTATGCATGCTCTTTATGTCTCTGCCCAAGGAATTATCTTCTAAGTTTAAAGATATGTTCTAAATGACTGTGGATGTGGACTCTGTTCCTTTATTGGCCTGCTGAAAGCTTACCTCAACTGCACAGGATTTGGATCTGGGATCCAACTGTACAGTTTCTGGCCATTTGCCACTGACAATTCTTTGATCTGGTGACATTGAAATAAACACCTCTGTGCTTAACTGCTCTTTCTCTTAGGGGAATCCAAGCAAAGTGTCTTCAGTGGTGTACTTGCTGTCAGAGGCACTTTGTTTCAGGAAATGGACATGAAATGACACTGAATATGAAGTTATTGCTGACAGAAGCAGCCAAGAAAAGTAAATGGAATATATTTTTTGTAAGAAATGGGCATCAATGCCAATTTTTACATTCCAGTTAATTGCCTTTTGTCCTGAATTGAATGGAAAGAAGACAATATCCTAATTGAAAATGAAGTAAACTGCATACTTTCTTCAGATTGGAAACAATTTAAGCAATATTTTAGCTTGCAATTCAAACACCCGTGTAAATAGATATCTGAAATCTAAATAAATCTTATAGCATTTAAAGGTACAATCTACAACTTGTCAGCTTATTGTGCTATTACGTAGATCAGAGAGGTAGAGCCAAACATTTGTTGTTCCCACATATTTCATATACATTTTAATGAAAGTACTTTTTGAAAAATGTTCCAGCTTTCAATGAAAAAAAATGTTATTTTATTTTCCAAATGAATATGCTCTTAAATGCTCATGTATAAGAAAGATTAATTACTTTCATTAATATAAATAGTTGGATATTCTACAAACAGAAGCAGATTATCAGGGATCTCTGCCACACACTTACACACATTTACAATGCAAGTTTCTGTCTAAACTCTTATCACATTCAACAGCAGGCTGCTTCACATATAAAATTATCAATTCATAGATAATTTATGACACAAAATTTGACCCATCATTTCTCTGCCATTAGAGCACCCCAGCCTAATCTCACCTTTCAGCACTTAAACCTCCGACCTGCAGGTTTTAATTTTGAAACTCACAGCCAGGCACTTCTTAAATGGACTGACAATTTCTGCCTCTGCCATCCTTTTAGACAGTGAATTCCAAACCGTAACCACTTTCTGAGTGAAATATATATTTTTCTTCCTCTTCCCTAGAATCCTTTGACCGATTATGTTAAATATGTGTCCTCTAGTTTTTGACCCTGCAGCTAAGAGAAATAATTTTGGTATGTGAAGTGACAGGCCTATAATGTGGACCCTCTGAAAGAGGATGAGTCATTGTTATGGTAAGAAATGAGGTGGTTGAACTGTTAGTACTGTTGGAAAGTTACAGATCTCTGGTATTGTAGTGATCATATCTGCAGAATTGGGAACTGCGAGTGTAAAATTGGTAGGAGGGGAAAGCAAGATGAAGCCTGATTTCAAAGGCAGTCAGTGGTTGATTAATTTGATTACCTAAATGGTTCGAGACAGATAAAGCTTCAGAACATGAATGAGAGGAAAATAGAGGGATCTAGGCATTCTGTAGGTAGGAGGGAATAGCTAAGTAGGCACAACATTGTGGGCTGAAGGGCTTGTTCTGCGTTGTACTTTTCTATGTTCTATGTAATATGCAATTTCTATGGTTCAGTTTATTCTAGATACTATATAATGCAATATTATATAATATCTAGAATTAACTGAACATTTCTCCCATTGAAGCTGTTCAGCAGAACCTCCCTCTTCCCCCACATCACAAATTATGTAAAATTGTCTTGAGTTTTGGATTACTTATGGGAATAAAATACACTGAAGTATATGGGTTGAGGTTCCCAAATGTACTTCCTTCTTTTAAACCTCCTCAGCATGGGGGGATAAATGATTGGGATTTATGGAAATTCTAATTCAGAGATGAGACTGTTATTGAGAAACTAAATGCTAAACATGAATGTTAATACAGAGCTGATGGAAGTGCTCTTCCTTCACTTTCACTTGAGGGAATATAATGCTTCATTTGACTGTCAGTGATTGGATTGTGAATAGCTTATTGCCCTGACTTCAAATTCTGTCACATAAAAGAAATATTGGATCATTTATTTCAAACAGACTGCTTCCTCTATTAAATAATCATGTCAAAAATGTATCTGTTTTATGTTAAGAATGTGCATAATAAATTATTCAAGAATGATTTTTAATCTATGATTACTTATCTCTGCTCGAGAAAGAATTCTACACGCTATAAATCAAAGGATACAATGGAATGTCCTGCCTCTGAGAAATGACACAAAACCAAAACATCAAGATAAAATTGTTACCAAATCTGCATTAGTAATTATTTCATATCAAACGCACATCTTGATTCATTGTCATCATTCTTTAAGTTTCATTAGGGGAAATTCAACTTCAGTGAAGTGTCAAGATGGGTGATTGCTGATCAACTGTTGTGAAAAATTCTGTCTGAATAACTTTTCCACCGATTACAATCATTCCAGCTAGTTGCACACTCTGCCTAATTATCCTTTCTTTTGACTCCAGTGAATATTTCCAGTTTCACACTCTACTCAATAGCCTCTTGATCGACTTCAATGAATATCCCTCATTTAGTAGCCTTGTTAGAGTTCAATAATCCTTGCAAATTCTTCTCGAATTCTGAATATCAATGCAGAAGCACCATCAAATTGAACACTGAGAAATACTTTATAGCTCTTATTTATGGAATGTCGACATTGTGATTTCCATTTTAAGATGACTGCTTCAATAATTACAGTGGAAATAGGGCTGAACATGTTTCCATTGCTTCCTTAGGCATTGATGTTCCCATAGTTAAGTATGCTATAAGGAGGCCCTCAGCTTTAAGAGATTGGGGAATAAAGATCTTTATGTGCAGTTTCAGTTGTGAAACCCACTCAACCATGCACAAAGTCCAAGATATTGAGAAGCAAGCAGTCACACACACAAAGGCCTTAAATCCCTAATTTGTCAGCATTATATGGAGTGTAGGAGAATGGGTTGAGATGGGATGGAAGAGATATTGAGAGAGATGATTTGTACTTCCCAAGCAGTAGCTCAGTTACATTGGGATCCTTCAACAAACACTGAACCAGGCCTCAGTTTGCCAGTCCAAAATTGTGTCAGAGTTCAGGATCCAAGGTCACTGGCCTCAGGAGCATGACAAAATTTTGGACAGGTCTCATCAAAATGAGCATTGTACGTGTTATACTGTGTAGTATGTGACCAGCGGCCCCTGTGTGCATATCATCATTCTGCATAGTGGATCAGATCAACAATATGGCAATGTGCAATCAAGGCATAAAGAGGGTAAATTAGTAAATTGGTTTATTATTGGCACATGTACCGAGGTACAATGAAAACCTTTGTTTTGCATGCTATTCGTACAGATCATTTCATTACAACAGTGCATTCAGGATATGTTGGGATGTTTCCAGGATGGTTTGGTGCCACAGTCAAGGATGTCTCTAAGTGGGTTCAGGACATTTTGAGAGTGGAGGATGAGCAGACATATTGGTACCAATAACAGACAGGAAGGGAGATGAGATCCTGTAAAGTGAATTTAGGGAGCTGGGTAGTAAGCTAAGAAGCAGGACATCCAGGGTTGTAATCTCAGGATTACTCTCCGTTCCAAGTGCTAGTGAGACAAGAAATAGGAAGATAGTGCAGTTCAATACATGGCTAAGGAGTTGGTGCAGGAGTAAGGGCTTCTAATATATGGATCACTGAGCTCTCTTCCAGGGCAGGTAGGACCTGTACAAGAGGGATGGGTTGCACCTGAACAGGAGGGGAACAAATAGCCTCACAGAGAGGTTTGCCAGTGCCTCCTGGGAGAGTTTAAACTAGACTGGCAGGAGGGTGGTAACCAGAATAACAGGGCAGCCAATTGTGGAGTTGAGGGGAAGGTAGACATTATGACAAGTAAGTCTGAAAGGAAAGACTGGCAGGGACAGGTTAATGAGCCCAGTGGGACTGATGGGCTGAAGTGTATTTATTTCAATGCAAGAAGTATTATGGGTAAGACAGAAGAACTCAGAGCCTGGATCAGTCCATGGCATTATGATGTTGTGGCCTTGCAGAGACTTGGTTGTGAGAGGGACAGGACTGGCAGCTCAACGTGTCTCGATCTTATAGATAAGACAGAGAGAGAGGTAAAAGAGGTGGAGGAGTTGCATTACTAATCAGGGAGAATGTTACAGCTGGACTCAGAGAGGACATACTGGAGGCAATATGGGTAGTGCTCAAAAATAAGAAGGATGCAAACACTTTGATGGGGTCATACTAGAGAGGCCTCCCAGTTGCCACTGGGAGACAGAGGAACAAATATGTAGACAGATTATGGAAAGATGTAAAAGTAACAGGATTGTGGTAGTGGGTGGCTTTACCTTCCCCAATATTGATTGGAACTTTCTTAGTGCGAGAGGCTTCGATGAGGCAGAATATCTTCAGTGCATCCAAGAAGGTTTCTTGAAACATTATGTGGATAGTCCATTGGAAGAGGGACTATATTGGACCTTGCTTTGGGAAATGAACCTAGCCAGGTGACTAGCCTTTCAATGGGAGAGCACTTTGGGAACAGTGATCTCAGCTCCTTAATTTTTAGGATAGCTATGAACAAGGATAAGTCTGGACCTTCTGGGAAAACACTAATTGAGGGAGAGCAATTTATGACATTATTAGACAGGAGCTAGGGGATGTTAATTGGGAGCCACTGTTATCAGGTAAGTCCACATTTGACATGTTTAAAGACCAGCTGATCAGAATTTAGGACAGGCATATTCTATTAAGGAGGAAGGACAAGGATTGCAAGGTAAGGGGACCTTGGATGCAGAGGGGAGTTGTGAATTTAGTCAAAAAGATAAAGAAAGGCTATGTAAGGTTTAAGAAGCTTAAATCAGGTAGAGCCCTTGAGAAATATAAAAGATAGCAGGAAATTGCCTTGAAAGAGGCCTTGAAATGTCCTTGGCAAATAGGATTAAAGAAAATCCCAAGGCATTTTATACTTACATTAGAAACAAGAGGATAACTTGGGAGAAGGTAGGACCTTTTAGAGGTAAAGGAGGGAATTTATGTTTGGAGTCAGAGGATGTTGATGAGGTACTAAATGATTGCTTCATGTCGATACTCAACAAGGAGAAGGACATAAAAGCCAGTGAGATTAGTGTAGGGGATGGTAATGTGCAAGGAAATTTTGAGATCAAGGAGGAGGTGGTACTGGGTCTTTTGAAGAACATCAGGTGGATAAGTCATCAGGGCCTGATAGGATATTTCCCAGTGATTGAAAGAGGCAAGATAGGGGATTGCTGGGTACCCTCACCAGCAACAGGTAGAGGCCTGGAGGACTGGAGTAGCCAATTTTGATCCTTTGTTCAAGAAGGGAAATACGGATAATCCAGGAAATTATAGGCTGGTGAGCCTCACATCAATAGCAGGGAAGTTATTGGAGAGGATTCTTAGGGATAGGATTTGCATGCATCTGGAAAGGCATGGTTTTGTGCAGGGCAGGTCATGACTTACAAGCTTGATTGAGTTTTTTGAGAAGGTGATGAAGATGATTGCAGAGTAGGTCCCTAATGGTAAACTGATCCAGAAGTTAAAATGCATGGGATCCACAGTGCTAGTGATAGAAGGGTGCTAGCCTGCCCGGAGTTCCATGGCCAGTGTGTTCCATGGGATTGGTGCTGGTACCTCTCTTGTTTGTAATATATATAAATGACTTGGATGAAAATGTAGATGTGTGGGTTATTAAGTTTGCAGACAACATTAAGGTTGGTGGAGTTATGGGCAGTGTTGAGGACTATCAAAGGATACAGGAGGATATAGATCAGTATGGGAGGAGAAACAGCAGACTTAATTTAATCCAAGCAAGTGTGAGGTGTTGCATTTTGGGAGGTCAAATGCAAGGGGAAAGAACACAGTTAATGGCAGGACCCTTAACAGTGTTGAGGTACAGAGGGATCTTAGGGTCCAAGTCCAGACCTCACTGAAAGTGGCCACAAAAGTAGATAGGGTAGTAAAGAAGGCATATGGCATGCTTATCTTCATTGGTTAGGGCATTGAGTATAGAGTAAGGAAGTCATGTTGCAGCTTTATAAAACTTTGGTTAGGTTGCACTTGGAGTATTGTGTGCAATTCCGATTACCCCATTACAGAAAGAATGTGGAGGCTTTGGAAATGGTGCGGAAGATGTTTACCAGGATGCTGCCTGGATTAGAGGGTATGAACTATAAGGAGAAACTGGACAAACTTGGGCTGTTTTTCCTCGAGCATCAGAGGCTGAGAGGAAACCTGATAAAAGTTTATAAAATTATGAGAGGCATTGAAAGGATTGACAGAATCTTTTTTTTTGCCAGGGTAGAAATGTCAAATACTAGAAGACATGGATTTACAGTTAGAATGCCAAGCTTAATGGAGTTGTGCAGTGCAAGTTTTTTTTACACACAGAGTGCTGGGTGCATGAAATAGGCTGCCAGGGGTAGTGGCTGAAACAGATATGAAAGTGGTGTTTAAGAATTTTTTTAGATAACCACACATATATGCAGGGTGTGGCTGGATATGGATCATGTGCAGGCAGAAGAAATATATTTCAATTTGGCATTGTGTTCCATGCAGACATTGTGGGCTGAAGGGCCTGTTCTTGTGCTGTCCTGTTCTGTGTTCAAAGTTCTAGAATATCAGATTGTGCTTAGCAGTAGAGGATTTTAAAATTCCACATGTTAAAAATATTGCAGTGCACAATGGGGTTTCTAGGCCGGGATGATTTAAGTGAAAGGGACAAACTTATTCAACCCATCCTTGTAATCACATAAAATGCGATATGTTTATTATAATATAAGCTGAAATTTGCATGAAAACTTCTCATGATACACAAATATAATGCTGAAACCATGCCAATGGCTTCAGCACAAGTCCTTTCAAAACTGCTCAAAGGTGGGCCAATAGATTTGTTCCACATTTCTTTGACACTGGCACTGTCAGGCAAAATGAAAGTCCTAACACACAATAAAGACAACAACATCCCAACCAAAATCATTCTGCAATCACTTCAATATATTCTGTCAATGTTAGCCTTGATTCAATTGTAAACTTTTCTTTGCTGCATAATATATGTGTGTTGTTCCCATATTGAAAAATCACTTATCCCACCCCAGTTCTTTATTTGAAATCCTAATGGATGTCACAGATCTCAAATCCAAGTGCATTCTGAGCACAGCAAGTCCCTCTTACTCACCAATCTATTTACAATTGGTCTTCATGCAGTGCTAAGCATCATTTGGCAAGACGATGGAGATTCAATAAACTAAAGCAATGTGTCACAAGAGAGAGCACAGTGATTTCGTCTGCAGCAGCTCATTCTGAATGTCAATCAAAACCTTACAACCATTTTGTAAGTAAATTCAATTCCCATTGTGGAATCTTGCAATGTTCTAGAGATACCATTATTTTCTTTACACACCTTTGCAGAAAAATGCAGATTTGAGAGTGACATTAAAACAGGAAGAGAAGGAAAGGAACAAAAATGCTGGAAATACTCAGCTCAGCTCTGATGAAAGACCATCAACCTAAAATGTTAACTCTGCTTCTCTCTCTTCAGGCACTGATGGCTGCCTCTAGCATTGTACGTTTTTATTTTAGATTTAAAGCATCCACAACTTTTTTTATTTTTGTTTTTTGAACAATGGATAGAGACAGGGAAAGATATAACAACAAGATCCATTTATATAGCATCTTTATTAGAACAAGAAACAGATCAAAATGACTTCACAGGGCCAAAATCAAATGAAAAACACTATTATGTCCGGCTATATTAAAATATATTAGGGCAGATGACCATAAAGTTTAGTCAGAGAGCACCTCAAGAAAGAAAAATAAGGGAGTGGTGTGGGGCTGTGGGACTGATGACTTTCTCCTACCTATCTATATCAATAAAGGGCCAGTGGTTGAATTAACGATGGCTGTGCTAAACTCCTGATGAGAGATTTTAAAAAAGTCACAAGAGACCAGAATTCCTTGGTGAAATGTCTGCACGAGGTGGAGAGATTATAATAATCTTATAGTTTTTTAATCACTTTCCCTTTCTCTCTCTACGTCTATACTTGAGCTGAGCCCTCTGAGTACTCAAGACTACTTTAAAGCTCAATCAGCTAATGATATAATGAGATATGAGCAGGTGACCAACCAGGGCACCCTTTGGCCATCTCAGTACTCTTCCTTTTATGGTAAAACCACAAAATTCATAAACATGATCGCAGATTTCCCTTTGATCTAAGACTAATCCTTGTATACACACTTCCCCTCCGAACCTGAGTTAATGTGCTTTCAATTCTTTTCCCCTCCCCTGTGCCAATTATTTAATACAATCTTCAATACACCAAAACATCATATTCCAGGTTATCAAACATAATTCCATAGTTACAGTCTATTGTTGTTACATTCATAATAGGATTTCAGATGAAAAGAAGTGTTGTTGGAATTATATGTTCACAATGGGATTACATTTCAGGTGACAAAATAAAATCTTCAATATTTCCCACTACCTGCTTCCTGTTGTTGAAAATAGCTTTTCATATATTGACATGAATGGCATGTGTAAACAAATAAATCTTTCAGATAAAGAGCTGCAGTACTTTTCAAATGGCTTATTACTCCATAGTTTCTAACCATGGAGAATATTTGCTGGAGTATTACTGCATTCTGAGTAGTTATGTGGACAGTTGAAAACCAATTGGGAGTCAGATGCATATCCTCCTCTCTCTAACTTTCATGTTATTTTCACAGTATGTACATTCACTGAGTCCTTAGATCTATCAGGGCATACCGGGATATTAAATGAAAATCAAAGAGAAAAAAAAATCAGATGTTGGAAAGCTGGAATTAAAATAGAAAGTGTTGCAAATCAGGCTGTATCTGCGGAAAAAACATTCAATGTTTTGGGTTTTGACAAAGGGTGTCAGGCTCAAAATGCTGACAGTTTCTCTTCCCACAGGTCTTCCTGACCTGTTGAGTTTTACTAACATTTTCTGTTTTTATGCTGGGATACCACATTTTTGGTCAACTTCTGGGTTTGTGGACCACAAGCTTTGTCGGTAAAACCACCACACAACAGCTGGGCCCCATTACTGAAATACATATAACCTCTCTTCCTGCAGGATTAACCACAAGTTACAGGGGAATACCAGAAGTTAATACCCTGGCAGCTAAGGAATCTCGCATTATAGAAAGTCTCATTGTAGCAGACCAGGATGTAGTTAACTTCAAAGCACAGATTTAAACAAGTTTTCCAGATTGTTATTTATGCAAATAGTGTCCCCTAATTCATCAATCATGTTATGTTATAACACCAAGTTGTGTTATGGAAACATGCATTACAGCAGAACTGCCTGCACTTGCATATCACTTAGCAGCTGCCAAACCACAATAGAATGGAAAGAGGTTGCTGGCCAACACTAGCCAGTTGGAGATCTGACAGAATGAAGTAAATGAGCCCACTCTACTTTAACAACGCAGGGAGCTTGGTCCCCTCAATTGTTGTGTACTTGACCATATACTAATCCACATAAGTATTGCTTTGGATTGTTTGCGATGTTAAACTTTTAACAAATCGCAAACCAATCCTAACCCATCCTATTGGGTGTGGGGATGGTGGTGATAGTCCATTAGCTTGCAGCAAGTGGGTTGTTCATTTAGATGTTTTAGTAAGGCTGTATAGCTTCACCTTTATCTCCATTTTATATATAACGGTCTCAGAAATGCAACAGCAAATAGGAGTCAAGGATCCAACAGCTGTGCTTTCTAACACAACCTGGTGGCCAGAAGGGGCAGGATCTTTTCCATCTGCCTCAGGCAAAGCCCTACATTCAACTGGCTACCCCGACCACCATCGCTCCCCTGAGCAATGGTACCTTTACCATCATTATGAAAACTATTATTTCCATGACCTCATCACCCAACAAGCCTAACTCCTTTATATATGCCTGTGGCCTCCTATCACTTCACAACCCTTCTGATTTCCCGTTTGGATTTTTGGATGTCTGCACCTATCAGGCCTCCTGCATCCTCCATGAACTTTTACTTCACCTTCCTCTTCTCTCTCATCCCTGGCCTTTCAGATCCCATCTCCTGGATTGATGGTAGCTGACTGAAAAAAGCCTTCCTGTCTGACAGCCAGATATTGTCTGTCTGTATATGGGTATGAGTCACAAAAGAAGAGTCAGATCCAGTGTTAAATTCAACGTTGGAAAGACATTTCCAGGCTTTTAGACATTCACTCCCTGTACATATCAAGACCATTCTAATTTTGACTGTGAGAAGATGGTCATTAGGGTTGAAAAATAAATTGTTGGAGATTAATGATGATGAATGTTTCATTACCAACTTCTACATCTGACAGTGTGAATAGAAAGCATATAATTAACAGGTCTGTCTTATTAATACCTTGTCAAGCACACCTGAATAAAAACTGAGCATCTGGATGTGTATTGTAGCTAATGTCTTGTAAATCATAATTGAAAACATAGAAGCTTCTGTTGAATTATTGAATGTATTATAAGTTGCTGTAGAAAGAGTTGCTTCGTGACATTAATATGAGAATCTTTTCAGACCCAGTTTTTGAGGATCAGGGATCAGAAGGTATAATGCCAAAAAGCACATGGTTTGAAGCTCATTTCAAAGGCTTGAAACCTGGGCTGAGGTAACAGAGGAGTGCTTGATTGTGGGAGGTGCTGCTTTTCAGAAAGAGAAACATTGAGTTCAATAAAAATTCAGACACCCCTGTGGTTTATTTATATATAGTTATCTAGACAAGTAATGCAGTTAACCTCACAACATCTACCATGTGTCATGTGCCCCTTTCTGTTAGAGTGAAAGAAATACCCTTGATTGCAGCTCCTGTATTGGAAGCAGAAGTTCCCATTACTCCAGGATTTCAAATTTGGGTACATTACTACTGGTGACAAGGAGGCTCACCAGTGGAAGGAAAAGTGGAGAAAAAAAGGAAAACAAAATATCAGGAGAAGTAAATCTCTGTGGTACCTTTAAAAGCACTGTTCTTATCGTGGGTTTCTTGTATACTGTACACTTTGTGGCTGTTAAGCAAAATGGTAAAAGGTGGCAGTGAACAGAGATGAGTGATGAAAGCATACAGGGTGATGGAATGTTGAAGTGAGGGAATGAAAATAAACAATGTTACTTGATTGGCTGTTGGCTTCAAAGTGTATCACATATTCACTCACTCACAAGCTCCCCATAAATTTGAAGGTATCTCATTTATAGAAAAAATCCAGTAGTTGGAAAAATACTTCATTCTATGAAAATCAAAAAAAAAACCTGCAGATGTTGGAAATCTAAAAAAAAGCAAAATGCTGGAATATTCAGCAGGTGAGGCTACATGTGTGGGAAGAGAAACAGAGTTAACATTTCAGGCTGAAGACCGTTTGTCAGAAATAAGGAGACAAAAAAATACTTTTAAGCTTCAGGGAAGATAGGGGAGGGGTGTGTGAATCTTATAGGGTGAAACCAGGGTATCCATGGGGATGAGCTGTAATCAAGGTCATCTGGTCAATGAGTGAATAGGAGCAGTTAGAGAGAGAGAGAACATAGACAAAAGAACACGGACAAAAGATAAGATGTCTTTATTAGTCACATGTACATCTAAACACAGTGAAATGCATCTTTTGCGTAGAG
>JARFYF010000007.1:68072134-68086044 GCA_030265395.1 Rhina ancylostomus | reverse complement strand
TGTACATCGAAACACAGAGTGAAAGGTATCTTTTGCGTAGAGTTTTCTGGCCAACATAGCATGCCCACAACTTCCTAACCTTCATGTCGGAAACCAGAGCACCCAGAGGAAACCCACACAGGCGCAGGGAGAACGTACAAACTCCTTACAGACAGCAGCCAGAATTGAACCTGGGTTGCTGGGTTAAAATCCTGGAACTCCCTCCTTAACATCATTATGGGTATACCCACACCTCAAGGACTGCAGTGATTCAAGAAGGCAGCTCACCACCACTTTCTCAAGGGCAATTAAGGATGAGCAGATATATGCTAGCCCAGCCTGCAAAGTCCACATCCCTTGATTAACAAACAAAAAACACAGAAGGAGCACTATCCTTGGTATTTCAATCACTCCTCAACATAAGATGCACTTCCTGGCTGAAACCAAGGTCCCAGTAGGTATGTCAGTCAATGTAAATATATCTGTCTGATTTACCCTTCCACTCAACAGCTGGGTATAATTCAGAATTCCAGGAGTGTGGAGCTGACTGCAATATTGATCCTAAAATACTCTGTACAGTGTCATTTACAAAACTGTTTTGCCACTTTACCCCCAAAAAATCTGTGATTTCCAAAAGATTTTACAGTATTTGCAGTCAGATGATGCAGATTTAGAACAGTGCCTGAAGTATTCTATATATGTGTGCCATTTTCTCCCACTCTAGTGCCAGAAGGAAGCAGAGTTTTCTGCAAAAAGTGAATAAATAGCTACTGGTTCCTGCTGTTTGGAATGGGTTTTAGGGAGTTGGGCAAGGTAGATATATCTGAACCAAGATCAGCCTTCTAAAATCTAACAATTCAAGAAAAATGCAAGCTGAGTGGTCCTAATTCAGGGCAAGGGAATCTGAGAGAAGTCACGTTTAAGCTCATTATTTTAGTGCCTGTTATTACAGAACACTAAGCATTGGCCAGGACAAAGACCTCATTAACGTACATTCTAGTATGCTCTATTAAGGGAGTTCTTGCACAATTTCAGCTCTCTCAACCTATGGTAGGAGGGTGAACTAGGAGTGAAGGCAGTGTAAGGTAGTGAGGGCATCAAATTCATAGGTAGCACTAGGTTTAAGGGCAGCATGTCTTGGCAAAGCGGGGCAGTAAAGTGGTGACTCTTCTATTTCCAGCCTTTTTATATGTTCCTATGTATATCATTCTTGTCATCACAGAAGAGTATAAACTGTAAATCTCAGTTATTTACGTACCAACAGCAACCATGTGGCCATTATCTATCTTTCATTTTCCTATGGAAATGCTTGTAAATCCAGCTGCTGTCCTAGATACAAAACAGAAAGTAGCGTTATGGAATGAAACAGTAAAATATGTCACGTTGGAAGGTGCACTGGAGAAATACCATATGGTCAAATGGAGCAAAGTGAGCAAAAGTATTTGACTTTTTAGGCAGTGTTTTTAGGTTAAAGCTACCTGAACCATACATTAACATCTTACATATGGTATGCTAATTTTGGACAGGTAGCCTGAGAGACTGCATGTACATAATTTGAACCAATTGATTTTGAAAGCCTCTTGCTTGACCTATTGTAGCATTCTGAGATGACCTCAGTACCCAGTGAAAAGACCTGATGCACTCAGTTATATCTGTGATATAAGTATGAAAATGATCTTCCCCTTCCCAATTTTCCCACTTCCAGCAATGGCTATCATTTACTTTGAAAAAATCTCCCAAAATTTTAGCAGGATTTTAATTTGAATAGGTTCATATTGTTAATTAAAAATGTGCTCTATAAGCCTTTAAGATAAATTCCATAAATAAAGAGCCTTGAATTTGACCTTGTTCTGTCAATTGGCAGAAGGATGGAATACTCATTTCCTGATCTCCTTGGCCTTTAAAGTTAATTGCTGCATAAATGGGAAGTTGTGAATTCAATACTGTGCTGCTTGTCCAAACTACAATTCTGCTAATTAAGGCTTTCTGCCAGGCATACAGACCTATAAAACTTGATCTATGATCCAGTAAACACACAGATTTATAATTTTCTTTCTTAATTTGGAAAATCTGCCGCTTCTTTTAAAAGGAATTTTCTGTTATATTGTTTCATCTACCTCCGAGATTAATTGCTTTCCCAAAACATTAAAGTGGCTGCCTCAAGGCTTTGACTTGAAATCTAGATTAAGCAATGTTTTGTTTTCTTTTAATTCTTGCCCTTGCTTTCAATTACATCATGCCCTGCCTCTTCCTCCATTTTGATCTCTTCCAGCCCCAGAACCTCCAATAATTCACACATCAGGCTGCCAATGACATAACCTCTAGAATTTCCAGAGATTTACCACTTTTTTTCCTTTAAGCCACCTTTTTAAAAACATACTTCCTCTGCCATTCTAAATCCTAATGTTAAATATTAGTCAATAATATTTCTTTGGTAATAAGATGAACACACAAGAGCGCTGGCAGTGATATGCTGGTGATTTCCTGATTGTGTTCTGAAATTAGATTCACCATGTGAGTGTAGGAGTGCAAACTTGCTGCAATTCCTCATCAGTTAATGCCAGAGATTCTCCCTGCTGAACCTATCTTAGAATATGCTTAATACAAGTAACAAGCCCATTCATTTCAATGGAGATAAACTGCTTAAAGGGAGAAGGGCAAGTACTTGTCAGTTTACATATTTCGACACAAATAATCTTAATTTAATATTTCAGATTGTTTTAATCTTATTGTTTTGGAGATCAAGCAGTAAACTAGACTTGAGCCTATACCAATATTGCATGGGAAACAGGCTTGGCCAACATTATGGTCACTTCCATTTCTCAGTTTCTTTGGTCACATATATTAAACCTGCAGTATTATAATTGAATTCTACCATGAAATTTGGTTTCTATTGAAATTAATAGGTGTGGGGGAATGGAATTTTGAGAGCAGTGTTCTGCAATAGTGTACAATTACTATATAAAATTGAAGATGAATTTCTTCCTCAGCTGCAGCTTTCATAGACTTGTTCTCAATTTATATTCTATTTTTCGATTTTAGTCAATTTGTAAGTGCATGCCAGCTTTGCAATCTAAAGAAAAAATTCAGTTTAGTGCCAATTTATGGTCAGTTTTGTGCTGTGAAATTTTTTCAACTGAATGATGGTAACAATGAACGCTTAACCACAAGAAAGTGAGAAAGAGGCTCCATTAACATCTTAACTGTGGTACAACAGTACATTAAGTACAGCAGATAAAATACTCTTCAATCAAAACTGCATTCCGCATCTGATTTTCTGCCAAAATACATCCCATTTCCCAGCCAATTTGATTCATTCAATATCACAAGAAGTCAATGGACAGAATAGAAATATAAGGACTTTGAAAATGTTTATGGCTGCATTTTTAAAGAAAAGCACCCCAGAACTACACATCTTTCTTGCCTAGATTCCAAAATTCTGTAACATTACTGAGGTAGTCAGCAGAAACTTAATAGTACAGAGTACAAATTTACTCCGGATAATTATCATTACTTCTGACTTACTGTATAACAGTGAGGAAAGAGTCACTGACATTGCCATCAATTTATCCTTACTTATTAGTAATGCTCAACCCCAGTTGAACAACTTCGCAGGTTGGAGCAGGTTCAGACAGAGGAGTTCAATGCCAGAGAAGTGTTGACACAAAGACAGTATTTTGCTATGTAAGATACCCAAGTAAAAATGAGGCCAATGGGAAGCCCTTTCAATGGTTTCAATCATAAAAAAAGATGTAAACAGTTTGTAAAAGTTCATTCATGTATCCTACATAATGGGTGCTCCTTGGGGAAGTATTCTCAGTCCAACCACATTCAATTGCATTATTACCTCACTTTGCTGACAATTTTACAGTGTTCAATTCCATTTAGTTTCTCCTTAGTAACAAAATGGAAGAACCCGTAAAACCTGGACACCGCAGTGGTTTGGGAATGAAGCCCAGATTCACCAGATTAAGACCAGGACCAAGAACCTGAGGATGTACTGTATCAACTTCCTTAGAGATAAGAGATAATTAAATCATGGCTTTTATGATGAAAAAGGAAGACAAAATCACAACTTTTATAAGAGGAAGTGATGGGGATCCAAAACAAAAGAGCATTATCTTTGAATTAGAGCCAGGCTTATACCACATGATGCTTCTTTATACAAAGGGTAATGTGAATCTAGAGTATTATACCTCCAAAAATCCTTTGCAGCAAGATCAATTTATTTTTTTTATAAATTATGATTGGTAAATATTTGTTAGAAAAGATGACTAAGGGTAAGGGAACCAAAGCAAATAGAAATAAAGATCCACCACAAGTGATTTAAACAGTGGACGGGTTTGAGGTTTGATTGGCACACATTCACAACCTCCAATATTGTTGCAGTCTCTTACTGATTTAAAATATATTAACTTTCCTTTTCTAATTTTTAGCAATGTTTCATAAAGTTTCTTAAAACTTTTCACTGAGCAACCATTATTTTTCTTGTCCCATGAGAATTATTTTTAAGACTTCAAGTCAAAGTAATTTATATTTAAAAGTGTTGCAGGACTTGGCTCAGCAATCTGTTTCTGGACTGTCTTCCTCTGAGATTCCCTGATAAACTTTGCAATCTGCTAAATCAGCATATTTACCCATTCCCATTTCATCTTTTGGGATTCCTGCTGACTTCATTTCTTACATCAAACACATCTGTTCTGCTGGCCGTTAGCAAATAAAGAAAGTAAAGGTGTTAATGTTACCTATTTACTTATTCCATGCAATGGAGCATTTTAAGAGCAAGTCTCCTTCTTTGTTCATTTAACTCTCAAAGGATTGAATTGTCAGTTTATTGGACAATAAAAGCAAACATCTGGAAAATAATCTTTAAAGCAAAACACAATAAAAAATCAAGATAGTTTTTCCTGCAGGTTTCCAAATGAAAGCAGAAGAAATTAGTAGTTGAATGTTCTCTGAAGGGCGATTTTGTTAGCTGAGCAGTTTGGTCTGGTATCTCTATCCTTGGCAAAGGATAATTTCAAGATGCAGACAGATTTAGGTATTTAGCCTAAATTGCCTGTTTGAAACTCATGGAATGCAGTGAAATGACTGACACATGCTTCGCTATTTTAATTTGCATTTAACAGAAAGCCAACCAGGATTGCATCCAAACTTGTCAGTTTCCTAACAGGGGAGTTAGGTTAAAATGATGTACATGATGACAGTATGATAAAGGAATGCCAAATCTGTAAATTTTCTGAATCTTAACCTTCCTCTTGAATAAACCCATGGATCAATGGGTAATCTGATCCTCAACATTTTCAGTTGGCAGACTGAAATGGAATTATGACTGCAAAAACATTAATAGATAATGGACCACTAATTTGGAATCCATCTGTTCACCGGCAACTTCTTCCAAAAAAAATCGCATTTGTGACATTGCCCTGTTATACTGACTTAATAACAGATTAAGTCTGTATGGCATACAAGTGTGGTTTGAATGAATCTGCTCTAGCTGAATGATATTGGAAAAGAAACTGAAAAAAAGCAGATAAATAACAAATTTTGCGAAGCCAAGCTCCCTGCTGCAAAGATGACTGAAAACAAAAACCCTGCATGGCAATCCTAATCTCGGGGTATTTGTTGATGGCCCTTTTCTTGTGCTAATGTGCATTATCTAGTTGGTTTTAGCACTCCTCTAGAAATTCAGCTTTCCTTAACAGCATCAGTTTTGCAGGCAGAGGAGGAGGTTAACTAAAAGTCAATACCAGATATTCTGACAGCAATTGATAGACCCAAGTTATACCCTTTCCCATGTCCTACTTTGTACCCTCTCACCCTGGGTTAAGCTCAGGTAGGTGAGGAAAGTCTCTCCTTCACTTCTTCTGAAGGGCAAGGCACAGAGATGCAGCTTGTTCAGAATATCTAGGTAAGGTATCAAGGTTCAAATTCAATTGTCCTTGTGCCTACTATTTCAGCCTTGTGCTGTGGGATTTGACCACAGTATGGCTCTGCAAAGCCATGAATTCAGAGTGCCCTGTTCTATTTTAATCTTATGAAGAATTATGGAAGTAAACTCATTAATGTGCTAGGTGCTTTGAGGGACCATGGTTGACAGATAATTGATCTGAGAGAATAGCATTACAACCTGGAAAAGAATTTAAAGTTATTTGGACCTTTGGAAACCTCTTGCTATGTCTACTCACTAGAAGTGAGCAGCAAGAATTGGACCAGCACCGCCCTTAAGTCATTTCCCTTAACATTGAGGCTGATAAAATGATTCATTTTCTTTTAATTAAGTATGTGCATGGAAGTACATAAACTTATGTTAGGTATTGCAGTGGCAAGAAATTAATATCATTTGTAAATTTATTTTTGTCATATTTTATTCAGTTTGCATTTTTTAACTTTTCTGAATACAAAGACAAAGAATAGGAAAACAAGAAAGTCTAATCACCTTAAGCAAAGGATTATAAGTTTCAGGTCTGCTTGAAATGTACAAATTCTTTCCTGTAAGTAGCACATTCAAAGTTTGCAAGATCTACCCCTCAATAGTAATCATGTTCATGAAAAAAATCCTTGCTATTATCAATAATGATAAGAGTGGTTTCACATATTTCATATTTGATGGCTACATTTCATCAGTGAAACTTTGATATATCCTGAAGAACATATTGTTCCAATTAAAAAGGCAGCTAATGGGCTTGATTAATATAGGTTTAAATATTTGTGCTTGAAAATGTAGATAAATCTAAATTATTATCTACTTTGACAAAAAGGTTTCCTTCGTATCATCTGCAATTAAATGGAAACTCACGAAGGCCGATCTTTGATGAGCGGATGGGTTTCATTAGACATGGACTAAATTTAGAGGACAAGGCAATTAGCTGAGAAAATCAGGTCAAAACCAATCCTTCATTGGATGTAAACAAAGAGCTGCAACTTGTTAATGCAGAAGATTAACTTGTTAACTCAAATGGCTTAGTTTTCATGGACATTACAAAGCAAAAATGGCTTCCAAACATCTGAAATCCTCACATATCAAGAAATATGTAGATCCAAATATGTTAGATATTTCTGTTAGCCCTTTGATGATCTCTCATAAATTAACACTGTCTTTTCCAGTTGTGATATTTTGTGTTAAATTAGAGAATGGATTCTACAATGACCATAGGCTAGAGAGAAAAATGACTGGTGCTGAACACAGACCCAACTAATAGTGCATTGAACCAATTTACCTCAATTTCCTGGGGTCAGCCTTTTCAAAGTATTAGCATTAAATCCCAGACAGAATTACCCTTGTGCCTGCAGCTGTTCTCTTGTGGATAAGGAAAGCTGAGCTAGCAAACTTACATCCCAATGGACTGGTTCAATTTTTATTTTTTGTACACGTGGCAATAAGCATTTGAGTGACAGCTTGTCTCAGCGAATGAAGTCCTACCCCAAAATCAGTAGGTCATGCATTCAAACTTCAGCAAATGAATCCCAGCTGATTCCTCAGTGTAGTACTATATTGTCAAAGAGTTCAATCTCTCAGCCAAGATGTTTCAACTTCCTGTGAATGGAGATGTGTAAAATATTCCAGGAACTATCCCAATAAGATTAAGAGAAATCTGCTGCTGTCCTGGTCAGCGTTATCCATCAACTAGCAGCACCAGAACAATATGCTTGGCTATTCATCTCATTGATGTTTGTCAGCAATCAATTGGCTCCTATATTTGCATTCAAAAACAGTAACTCATCTCAAAATGAAGTCAGTGGCTGCAAGCCACTTTGAGATATTGTCAAAATGTGAAATAGACCATGCAAGAGCCAACTCTTTCTTTCTTAACTGTCCCAAATTAAAAGAAATCTGCAGGTAAATCATGAAAAGTAAAACATTAGCCTGAGTTTAGGAGTTAAAAGTGTAAGCTTTTGGAAGTATTCAATACCTTAAAGCAACAAACAAAAAGCAAGAGGAATTCAGCAGGTCAGGCAGCATCTGTGGGGGAAAATGGACAGTCAATATTTTGGGTCAAGAACCTGGGTGAAGATCAATCCAGGTCTTGACCTGAAACATCGACCTGCTGAATTCCTCTCGCTCCAGATTCTAACATCTATAGTTTCTTGTGTCTTCAATATCTTAAATATTTGTTTTTTTACTATCTAGACTTTGAGACAAATAGGAAGATAACATAAAAGGAACAGTTTAGTATGAAGACAAGGATGGAATAAGTGATTTAAAAATCAAGAAGACAAGGATCCAATTATGTTTAATCACTGGCAAAATGGACACACAGTGTAATGAGTTGATGAGAAAAACTTATTTAGCCAGTCTTCTCCACAGGCCAGCAGTGATCTTGACTGATAAATGGTGGTGACCAGAATTAATGGTCTGCACGGTACACTGATGTCAGCTACAGTGATCTCCAGATCTGGGAACAATTCTGGAACTTATTTACCTACTCCTTTCTTTACATGGGGAAAGTGATGAACATGCTGTGCTTTGAAATAAATGCCTGTATCATCTAGTCAAAATGTAGACAAACCTAAATTATTCTATACTTTAACAAAAAGGATTCCTTTGCATCGTTTGCAATTGAAACAATGGATAACCAATAGATAGATGAAATGGTAAAACAGATCCACTTCAGTAAGATTTAATTCACAACCATAACTGTCAAGGAGATGGCATAGATATGAATTTTCTTGGGTAAAATAAAGGTGTCAAAGACAAATCTTTTTGGTGTATTGTACTAGTTTCAATCTGATTTAAATATTTGGATGTTGTGTTTAATTACTTTATTTTGGAGGGACAACCTCTTGGACCTTTTCAATTCCTAGTCAAAATTAGGAACTTTGAGCAGATGTCTAGTTTTCTTAAAGGAAAACAATAATCACCATGCTACCAATAAACCTTGTAAATCTCATTTCAGCATACCAAGGTTTACTTTCTCAAGGGAAAGTACAGTTGAAAAACACTTCACGTACAAATATGTTGGCTGGGATTATCTGACTTGACTGTGATGTGACTGTTGGTCTTTTTAATGAGGTGGTGGATGGCTTATTGAAGATATGTGCTATTGCTGAACTCTCTGACTATCTGAATGCTTTTACCAGTGAAGTTGGTCCCTTGCCACATCACCAGGAGCTCAGAATCTTCTGGCCTTTGCTTGAGCAGACAGCCTCTGCCACCAGCAATCGTGACTCAGTCAAGATTTTTTGGTGCACATACACTGTTGAAAGCTGGCAGATCTCGGCCTAACGAGACCTTGGGAAGGAATAGGATTTCTGTCTCACTTTGGGATTTAGCAGTGGAGAACATGATGGACAAGGAGATGGCAGATTGGTGGGGAACTATTCTATATGGCAGTTTTGATAACATGAAGTTATAATCCAGCAATTACTTTCATAATTCATCATAAACATATTGATACCTTTTTAATTTTTGGCCTGTGAGCAGGAATAAAGGAATAGTAAGTACTGTCCTTGGTTACATTGGAGCAGGGCTAAATCAATGGACATGGTCAGATTTATAATTATTACGTTAATGTGTTCGTAATTGTTTTCTTTATGTCTACACTCATGATAAGTGGGGTTTTGGTAATGTACCAGTCCTCTTAACGTTTGGAGTCCTGGATATATTCTTCCCACAAATAACTAATATGCTTTAATTCTTTCATTTTGTCTAAGTATTTTCAGTCAGCATTGAAGTTGGAGCCAGAAATGGCTGGACTGTTTATCCTCTACATACTGATGATCCGACCCATACAGGGCATCCATTGTCTGAACCACTTTACCTGTCTAGGTGTACTTCTATTTCAGCATCTATTAATTTTATTACTGCCGTTATTAATATCAAACTGCCAGCAATCCACTCACCTCAAGTACTATTGTTTGTCAGTCACTACTTGTATCCACTGGCATTCTACTTTCATTTTCAACATCCATTTTCAACATCTAAAAGCATCACAATGCATCTCTTTCACTAATATAAATACAGCACTCTTTGATCCAGGTGGTGGAGAAAATCCAATTCTTCATTAAAATTTTCATTTGATTCTTTGGCCATTGAGAAGTAATTTTAATCTTAACAATGAACCTCTCAAGTAGTTTCAATTTGGTTTAAATATTTGGGTGCTTTGCTTCAATTTGATGGCTGCATCATTTTTTTCATGTTTTCATAATTGATCTTATTTTCTTATGCATAGGAGTTGACCATTCAGCCCATTGTGTTATGTTGGTTGTCAGACCAATCCCATCAGTCCCATTCCCACACTTATCTTCTTCTAACCTATTGTCTTTCCTATACCCATTCACCTACAATAGGGATAATTTGGAATCCCCTCTGCAATCTCTTCAATGCAATCATGTTTCTTCTGTGGTGTAGTGATGAGAAGATCAACTAATGTTTTACCATAACTTCTCAACTCTTTTATACTGCACCCACCTAATGAAGGCAAGTATCTGATATGCCTTCTTCACCACCTTATCTACCAGTGCTGCAACTCTCAGGGATCCTTGGATTTGTACACCAAGGTCCTTCTCTTTATCAGTACTTTCTGGGGATCTACCATTCATTATATGTGTTCAATCATTTTGCGTCATCCCAAAGTGCACCACCTCACACTTATCTGGATTAAATTCCATATGCCATTGTTTTGACCATTTTACCAACTGATGTCATTCTGTATCCTACAACTACTCTCTGCACTATCAACAACACCATTGATTTTCATGTCATCTGTGAACTAAGTATACCTGCAACATTCACATCCATAAATTGGCACAACATTGTGGGTTGAAGGGCCTGTACTGTGCTGTAGTGTTCTATGTTCAATGTCACTGACATACATAACAAACAGTAAGGAACCCAGCACCGATCCCTGTGGTACCATTGGACAGAGGCTACCAATTATTAAAGCAAGACTCTACTATCACTGTCTGCCTTCTATTACCAAATTCCTGGACAGGCTACTGCAGATGGATGTCGAAATGCTTTGCACAACTTGTCTGACAAGATGCAATAGATGTCAAGGAGCTGGGGAGTCAATCTCTCCCAGGGTTTTATTCAGAGCCACGATAGCTTTCCCAGTCTAGAAATGATGCAATAGACATTGGTGACATAGGGCAGCAGCTGATGGAGCAGGTTTCTGCTTTCTTTGTGGCACAGGCAGATTCATCCCAAGCCTCTGTGCCTCAGCAGAATCTTAGGCTGCTCTAGTCTGAATATTGATTCCCATCACCAGGGAAAAGACATCTAATTTCGAAGAATAGAGAAATTGCACCTGGTGGCAGGTTGTTGTGGCCCAGGAGCAGACTGTTGCACACATTGGGAGCACATTGATGCCATAATGAAGCAAATGATCTTTGGTGGTTTGTGTCTGGATGTTTTGATGGCCATTGCAGATTTTGTGTCTCCTAATCCAGGGAGAGTTCAATTGTTATTATGGAGCATGTGAGCACTGAACCTTTTCAGGATGATGATCTCTCTCCAGCCACCAACGGCTCTCAGGTAATGCTCTCACATATACACTGCAGCCAGCTGTCCCATATTACAACCTTACACGCCAATTGATGGCAATTAGAAGCAGTTTTTTTCAGGTCCAATGTAGCTCATAGTCATCTGTTGCAGTCATTCAAAGAAAGAATCATCTTTCACCAGGTTTCAACTACAACGAGGGGTGCTGGGGTGGGGATGAACTGGGGATGTTGGAGGTCTACTGTGTAGCAGGGTCAGTAACCCCATTCTGAAGGTTATTATTAAGGATAAATACAAACAAGTCATATTATTGCACAGTTAGTAAACTTGCTTTGTCATGAATTCTTTGAGATTTACCTTCATTAAAACCATATATTCAATTTTTTTAACCAAACCACTTCAATGTACAGTTGAAGGAAGTTTCAGAAAAATGGATTACTGCATGTGTAACCATAGAATCTATTTCTTTATTGCATTGTTTGAAAGCAAACACATCACAGAAACCATTTTCTATTGTTTGGTTCAAGGCATGCAAACAAAGGGGTGGCAATTTCGAAAGGATAGAGCATCTTTTTTCCAGGTGTATATAAAATGATCAATATCGAGAGCTTCACCATTGTCTGATGTTCATTTTATTCCATCCTCTTAGTCAATGTAATTTCTTCCAGCTTATTACTTCTTTTTTTCCAGTGCAGAATAGATAACACTAATCAGAGGAATAATTGCTGCAAGGTCATTTTGGACCTGAGTCATTAGAAAGGGTGTTTCTTTAAGGTCACATTTAGAGAATGATAGCATGGGCATTTAAAAATAAAGACTATCTGTTGAGTGGGTAATCGCCATAATTCCTGAGAACACCACTGTCACAGAAATCAGTCTTAAGCCAACTTAAACCACTCCACATAATATATGGAATGGCATATAGCACTGTATAGAGCAAAGGCCATGGGGCCAGACAACATCCCAGCAGTAGTAATGAAGATCTCTATTCCAGAACCAGAAATGCTTCTCGCCAATCTGTTGCAGCACAGTTACAAAACTGACGGGGACCTGACAATGTGCTGAACAGGAAAAATCCAATCCAGCTAACTACTGCTTAATCATTCAACACTCAATTATCAGCAAAGTGGTGGAAAGTGTCATCAACACTGCTACAAGCTGGCACTTACTCACCAATAACAGTGCCCAGGATCATCCAGCTCCAGCCTTCATCACAGCCTCTGTCCAAACATGGACCAAAGAACTAAATTCCAGCAGTGAAGTAAAAATGACTAAGTTAGGCTTTGAGTAACCTTGGTATAACTGAAGTCCACGTGCATCAAGGGGAAAAATTCCAATGATTAGAGTTACACCTTGCACAAAAAAAAAAGGTGGTTGTGGTTGTTGGAAATTAATTATGTATAGACCCAGGACATCTTCAGAAATTTTGCAAGGCAGTGCCCCAAGACCAACTATCTATAGTTGATCCATCAAGGACCTGCCTTCCATCATAAGGTCATAAATGGGAATGTTAGTTAATGACTGCATGATATTGAATTTTATTTACAATTCCTCAGCAAGTACAGCAGTACATGCCTGTATACATTGTTTTGGGACAATGTTTTGGGGCATGGACTTCCAACATTGGCTGATGGGTGGTAATTTTCCAGTTGTCCTCCACTGCTGGACTCAACATTGACTCCAATGGTAGAGCAGGAGCCTGTTGAGCAGAGTATACCAATGTCATCTTGGTTACACCCGGGGGGGACTCTGTGAGCCCAGGTATTTGAATGGGGAATGTAGGTCTGTCAGAAAAGGAGGCATGTATATATTTTTTTGTTCATTATTTGAGTTAATGTTTTTGATACTACAACTAGCTTCACTGGTTCATAGTGTAATATATTGTAAGATCAGCTTGGATACCTTCTGGGGTTTTGATAAATTCTATTTACTGTAATAATTGCAGGATACAGGAGCATTTTCTAACTTTCCCAGCAGGGAACTTTCTATTTTTTTGCTTACATCATATATCACTATGTCATTTGACCACATGGCCTAATTATCTAACCATGTACAAAAAATTGCTTTGTCTCTTTGAAATCTTTACCTCTGTAAAAACTTTACAAAGCTGTTGTCTGTCTGTCTGTCTACTTAGAGAAACAAAGGACTGCAGATGTTGGAATCTAAATGGAAAAACACGATGATGCTGGAGGAACTCAGCAGGCCAGGCAGGCAGCATCCGTGGAGAAAAGCAGGCGGTCAACATTTCGGGTCAGGACCCTTCTTCAGGCCTGAAGATGGGAAAAGGGGAAGCCCAATATGTAGGAGGGAAAAGTGGACAGTGATAGGTGGACACGAGAGGGGAAGCAGGGTGGGAACAAGGTGGTGATGAGTAGATACAGGTAAGAGATAGTGATTGGAAGGTGTGGGGGAGAAGAGGAGAGCAGATCTACTGGGGGTTGGGTCAAGGGCAAGGAGGATAAAAAGGGGCTAGGAAAAGGAGAGTTAG
>JARFYF010000007.1:67981313-67991389 GCA_030265395.1 Rhina ancylostomus | reverse complement strand
TCTCATCTCGGAATCCTTCTCCCAGATTTGGCCTGCTTCTCAAGTCAACCTCTGACTCCACTGAAAGGCAAGGGAAATTGAGGCAAGATTACATAGTGAAAAGGAACATCTGCTCTATGCTTCCCTTCCTCTCAGATCCGCTTCTTATGCATGGGATTGAAAGTGATAGGAATAAGTGAGAGAGCATTTGTCAAAAGTAATTTTGCAGGAGAGAATGGCACCATATTGATCACACCCACTTGTTGTGAGCTGAGTGAAACATGACTATCAATTCTTTCCCATTGTGGAACTTGAAATGGTACAATGTCTTTAAATAAAACTTGTATGGAATTCTGTGAGGGATTGTTCAGCACTGAGTGAGGGTTGAGTTCATTGTCTTGAACTGTTAGTCCAAGATATTTCCAGACTCATTGCACATCAGCACTATTAATTACAATATGCATTATTCACAGTTCCACTGGGTACAATTGAAACTAGAGAGCACTCATGTTTAGCAGCAGTCCAAAGCTGTCAAGCTCTTGACTAATGTTTACATGAACAGAGAGGAACAATTCATTTTGTGCAGTGGTGACAGTTCTTGAAGCAAGGTGCCACACATCAGGAAGTAGAGAGCTGTTGTAGCAAATCATTTGACTAATAGGATTAAGGATTCATTCATTGGTGTCATAATCAGTGCAGGTAGACTTGCACAGAAGGATATGAAATGATTTTATCCATCATCAAGCTGATTATTGGTTCACTACAAGTAGACATATGAACATACAAACAAAGAAATTAGGAGCAGGATTAGGCCATTCAGTCACCCAAGCCTGCTCTGCCACTTAATACGATCATGTAACCTGTTTGTAACCTAAACTTTGCATCCCTATCTACCTATTTGGTTAGATAGAAATAGCAGGATTATGGAAACAACAGCCTGTGACCTGAAGCAACCTGAGCCCAGCGTTTGGCTGACCGAGCTCAACTGGTTTGAACTGGTGTGATCCAGAGAGAACAAAGAAATTGACATAAGGCACAAATCTGGTGAAAGAGCAATAAAATCATATTGCTTATCACCTTGGGCCAGATCCAATGAGAGGCTGACACAAGCTAGCCAGATGAGCCTGAGCCAATGGAATTGAAACACAACAGTTCAATCTGAAAAGAAAGAGGATAAGATTGGAGGGTTTCAGGTGCAGAAGCAGCAAAAGCTCTTGCCTGGTATTTGTCAATACCAATAAAGGTATTTGTCAGTTAGCACAGATTCTCCCTGTGCCTAATCAATGTTTGTTGTTGAGTGGGAATACCTGCAGCAATAACCTGCTTCCTTACCCCTTTTTCCTGCCAAAATGAACAATTTCACTTTTTCCTATCTTTTATCAGCTCTTTGCCCACACATTTAATCCATCTATATCCCCTTAGCTTTATTATGGCCCTTCACAACCTACTTTCCTACCTATCATTGTGTCATCAGCAACTTTACCAGCCAAGTCTTTGATATATTCATCCAAGTTATTTATAACAAGTGTTAATAGTTGAGGCCCTGGCACCATGCCTGTGGCCTACCTCTCACTACAACTTGCCATCCAGAAAACAGCCCATCTGTACCTACTCTCTGCTTCCAATTGCCAGCTGATCTTCTTTCCGCACCAATTTATTGTCTCCTACATCATGACTTTTTATTTTTGTTTGCAATAATCTTTGATGCAGCACCTTACCAAATGTTTTCCAGAAATCTAAGTATAGTACATCTGCTGGATCCCCTTCATCCACAACACAGGTTACTTCTCTAGAGAACACTTATAAATTGGTCAGGCATGATTTCTCTTTCACAAAACCATGTTGAGTTTGCTTGATTACCTTTTGTTTTACTAGGTCCCCTGCTCTATTGCTTTTAATAACAGCTTCTAACATTTTCCCTGGGACAGATATTAAGCTAACCAGCCTGGAGTTTATCCTGTGTTGATGTTAACAATTAAGGAGTGGAGAGGGTCGTTTGGATTGCACTGGATTGATTACTTAGTTGATTTCTGATGAAAAGCCTCTCTCGATGAGGAAATCCCTTATATTCAAGTGTCGTTGTTTCATTCTTCTGTACATCCGAGATACAAGGCTGGTTGTATTACACTGGGAAATTCCTGGTACCTCTTGGTGTATCGGTGCTCAGTTGCTGTCCTTGGATTTTGAACAGGTGCAGGTCACCACAGAATTAGAGGCCCCAAGGATCCAAACTTTGGAGCAACGTTGCCCATTGAAATTATTTGGCATTGAGGTCTTCTGCAGGATAAAGGAGACATGGGTGCTGGAAGGGAACGTAACAATGATCATCAAGAAATTGTCCCATGAATGCTGACCAGCTGAATATTTAGGGTGTAGAAACCCTTTCCCTTGGTGAAAAGCTGTAGGTTTTATTAGGTACCCTCATGGATATGAGTGGAATCAATGCTACCTTCACTCATGGAATGTCAACAGTACCAGAAAATGTCAGTGCCTGAGATGCCTTTACTTCCTCATTGAAATTAAAAAAGATGAAATATGGTAGTGTATCGGTTAGCACAACATTATTACAGCACCAGCAATCTGGGTTCAATTCCAGCCACTGTCTGTAAGGAGTTTGTATGTTCTCCCCTTGTCTGTGTGGGGTTCCTCTGGGTGCTCCGGTTTCCTCCTACATTCCAAAGACATACAGGTTAGGAAATTGTGGGCATGCTATGTTGACACCAGAAGCATGGCGACACTTGGGGGCTGCCCCCAGAACACTCTATGCAAAAGATGCATTTCACTGTGCGTTTCAATGTACATGTGACTAATAAAGAGATCTTGTCTTTCATAAGTTGAAAATATTGCCAACCTTTCTGATAATGTGCTGAGCAGCAAACTGAGGGATCTGAAATAAATATGCTGGTGCTACCTGAAAAAGCAGCTGAGAATCACTGCCAACATGATTTCTGGAGTGGGAGCAGTCCAGAGATGAGAATGTGGTAGAGCTTGTCTTGTAAAATTTCACGACATTGGTTATGTAAGCTTTGAGCTCCAATTTATGCAGATACAGGCAGGAAAAGAGGGCAGTGACATCACTGGGTATGTGCGTGACCCTGGGAAAACATCAATCATTATGACTGGAAGTGTCCAGTAAAATTCCCTGATCAACCCAATTTCCCCAGAAATTATCACACATACAATTTACGCTGGTAAAATTGATTTAGAATTGTGTAGCACATAAAAAAAACAGTGTAACTTGAATAATTTAATAGATTCATAGAGGTATACAGTATGGAAATGAGCACTTCAGCCCAACTTGTCCATGCCACCACAAGAAGTCTATCTATTCCACTCCCATTTGCCTGCACTTGGCCCATGTCACTCTCAACCTTTCCTATTCATGTACCTGTCCAAATGTCTTTTAACTGTTGTAAGTGACCGACTGCTACCACCTCTGCTGGTTCCATATACCCACCACTATCTGTGTGAAAACCCTGCCCCTTAAATCCCCTTTAAATTTTTCCCCTCTCACTTTATGCCTATGCACCCCTTGTTTTAGACTCCCCTAACCTCTATGATTACGCTTCAACACCCTTTGCTCCGGGGAAAACAGTCCCAGCCTATCCAATTTCTCCTTATAATTTGTGTTCCAGTCCAGCTAACATTCCCATGAACCTTTTCTGTATCCTGTCTAGCTTAATCTCATGCTTCCTACAGTGTGGTGACCAGAACTGCACACAATATCCAAAGAACAGCCTAAGTAATGATTTGCACAACCGTAACATGATGTCCCAACTTTTATACTCAATGCCTTGGCTAATGAAAGCAAGCATACCGTACATCATCTTCACCATTCTGCTTACCTGTGTCACCACTTTCAGGGAACTCTGCATTTGTACCCCAAGGGCTTACTGTTCAATAACGCTCCCCAGGGCCCTGCCATTCACTGCGTATGTCCTGGTCTGGCTTAACTTCCCAAAATGCACCACTTCTCACTTGTCTGAGTTAAATTTCATCAGCCATTCTCTTGCCCACTTTCCCAGTTGATCTAGGTCCTGTTATAAACTTCAGCAACCTTCTTCATTGTCCATGCTGTCACCAATTTTGATGTCATCTACAAACTTACTAATCATGCCACATGCATCCTTTTCCAAATCATTAATATGTGTGATAAACAATGCAAGACCCAGCACTGATCCCTCTGGTACACCACTGATTACAGGTCTCCAATCTGAAAAGCAGCCCTGGTCTTCCATCCCCTGATTCCTACCACCAAGCCAATTTTACATCCAGTTTGTTACCTCACCCTGGATCCCATGTATTCTATCCTTCTGTACCAGACTACCATGCGAGACCTTGTCCATGCAGACAATATCTTGCCTTGTCAATCCTCTTGGTCAACACACCAAAAAAACTCAATCAGAATTGTGAGACATGCTCTCCCATGAACAAAGACATGCTGACAATCCCTAATCAGTTCTCGTTTTTATGAAGGCAAATAAATCCTGCCTCTCAGAATCCCTTCCAGTAACTTTCCCACCACTGATGTAAGGCTCATCAGCCTGTGGTTCCCTGACTTATCCTTGCAGTCCTTCTTAAAGAAATGCACAACATTAGCTACCCTTCACTCTTTCAGTACATCATCCATGTGTAACAAAGATGAAATAAAATCTCTGCCAGGACCCCTGAAATCTCCTCCCTTGCTTCCCACCATGTCCAAGGTTACACCTTGTCAGGCTCTAGAGATTTTTCCATTCTTATGCACTTCAAGACTGCCTACCTCCTTCACAATATTGCTGTGTTTCAAGATATCACCATTCTCTTACCTGAACACACTAGCTTCTGCATCTTTCTCCATGGTAAATATAGACAAAAAGTATTCATTTAAGACCTTGCCCATTTCCCATGGCTCTAAACATAAGTTACCACACTAATGCTTAAGGGGACCTACTTTCTCCTTTTTGCTCTTTATATACTTATAGAATCTTTTTGGATTCTCCCTTACCTTATCTGCCAGAGATATCTCATTTTCCATTTCTGTGATTTTAATTTCCTTCTTAAATGAACTCTTACATCCTTTATAGTCCTCAAGAGTCTTGCTTGATCCCAACTACCTATACCTGACATATGCCTCCTTTCTCCTGACCAATATCTCTTGTCACCCAGGGTTCCCTAATACTGCCAGCCCTGCCCTACGCTCTGACAGGAATATTCTGGCCCTGAATTCTTCCCATCACTTTTTAAAGCCTCCCACTTGCCAAACATCCCTTTCTTTGCTAACAGTCTCTTCCAGTCAACCATTGCAAGTTCCTGTCTCATGCTATCAAAATTAGCTTTGCCCCAACCTAGGACTTGTGGGCTGGTCCTATCTTTTTGCATTAATTATCTCAAAACTAATGGAGTTATGGTCATTGGTCCCAAAGTGCTCCCCAAATGACACCATATAAATAAACCTGAAATTAATATATACAAGAGAATTCATTCAAATATGTTTCCCAGCTATAGTGAATTCCTTAGTGGTACATCAATAGCAAATACTTGAGTACTATCGCCAGTTTAAGTTCTTTGGATATGCAAACACTCCATTCCAACATTGAACTTGGCTTTCTGACTTAAAATTACAGATGTAAACTAATACTCAATTTTGCATAAATTTGATTTAATCAAGGAACTAATCATAATTTTCAGCACCTGAAGAGGCCTTCATGCATTTACTATGAGAAAAAGCACTGGTGCATAACCAGGTATAAAAAGAATCACAATCTTCACAGCAAGCATGGAGCTTAAGAATTTCAGATGATGCTAGCATTTAGCAGCCTGGAGGTTACTTGTGAATTAATTTCATTGGGCAGAAATTTTACCCAGTCACATTTAAGAATAGTAAGGATTGGAGTAGTTCCATTTTTGTGAAAGCAATCGATCTGAAACTTAATTACTTGCTGATTCAGAAAGTTTATGGCACATAAGTAATAGCCCAACCAGAAAGTATGAAGTATTACTTCTTTTTATGTATTTTTAACATTGTATGGCCAGAGTTATTGACAGCAATTGATGAGGCATCCAAATAGAAATTTTAAATTGGAGTAAGCCTTTCAAAATGTTTTAAATATCACCATGAAGGCTATCTAATGTATACATAATTGCCGATCGTTCATGTCAGGGAAAGATCAAATTGAAATGCAAAAGAAAACTGTTTGCTCATTAACTTTTATATTTTTATGGCTGTGTGGCTAAGCAGCTTCTCAGTATATGATAGAGAAATGGAGGGCTATGTGGGAGGGAAGGGTTAGATAGATATTAGAGCAGGATAAAATGTCACCACAAGATCATGGGCCGAAGGGCCTGTACTGTACTTTTATGTTCTATGTATTGGAAGCTGGAAATCATGGGAAAATTCACCAAGCTGACCTTGGACTAGCATAATCCAAATCCACAAAACAAGCTGGGCCAGACCTTGAGTCTGAGCTCATAGGTAGCAATGCTATGGTAAGAATAGGTGCTACTGACCACAATGCTGGTCCATCAATTGGTTATTGAATATTTAACATAAGTGTAGGTCCAGGGAAAGAGGAACAGTAAAGAGGCAGACTGAATGCAGCCTGGGTTTCTCATGTCTACCTCATTTGGAGGGTTCATTCAAAGCTTCCCCCAAACTCACTGTCCTTTGAAGTGACTAGTGTTGGCCAGTGAGGACCACAGCCAGCAAAAGTCTACTTTCAGGGCTCTAACCGAGGGCCGGAAGATGGCACTGGCATCACCCGAGGCAGGAGACTAAGCTGTGTGAAGGGCAGAGAATTCCGGAATCTGGGAGCCCAGCTAAGATGCCTCTAATCACCCCAAGTGTTTGGGCCTTGGACACATCATTAGTGGCTAAATGAAGTAATGTATGATTTTGTGTGCACGTGTGTGTGTGTGTGTGTGTGCGCGCGCACGCGCGCGCATGCATACGCATGTGTGTCTGTAAAGTGGGGGGGAGAGGAGAGTGTGTTCCAACTTGTGTCCTTTCCTTTGCCTTGAAAATATGAAGCATCTGGGTAAAACATAGGCTGAATGTTGGTCAAAGTGCTCAGAAAGTGTAAGAACAGCACGAGCAGTTGAGAAGTCTCAGTGATACTCAACAGTGGAGCTAAAACAACAAAAACATGGAGACAACATCTTTTGAGTTTGAAAACACTAAATCAAAACTTTCCAGTGCAAATATCCTGATTGGGTAAAATTTCTGACCAATGAAATTACTCCACAAATGCAATCTAGGTGACCATATGCCAACATGATCTGAAACTCTTAAACTCTCTGCTTGATGTATAAATTAAGATTCCTCTTATTCCTGGTTCCCCACAGTATTTGTTCTCTAATTAAGTCAGGAAAAACATTTTAGATATCGAAAATTAATTCAAATGAGGAAATTGTGATTCTTTCATTGATTCCCAGCTATCCCGTCCAGTTCCAACATTACCCGTGTAAAGTAAAGAAGATTACAACTTGTCCTGAAGGGAATTTTTAACACAGAAAAATGTCATTGCATGATGCTGTTTATTTCAGTATCACATGGTTGAAAATGTATTCTTCTCCGAGTGAAATATAACGATGACCATTACTGGTATAAGGGATGCTTGTGCAATGAATATGCTTTTGCATCAATCCAAGCCCAAGATCCGTAATTGCCCTTGGTCTTGACCCCTTTCATCTCTGATCTCCCCGAACAGTCTGACCCCACGAAATTGCCTATACCCTCACCTTCCCAGCTCCTTAGTCTCTACCCCCATTTCCCATGAGGCACCAATCCCTGACCAACTGAACCAAGTACCCAAACCCCAAACAATATCCAATGAACACCCTGCAAAACCAATACCATATACATGCAACAACTCCCCCACCCGCCACACTCCAAATTTGTAAATTATATTCAATGCAGCACTATCCTTACACTAGGTGTTATCCAATGCAGCAACCATCTGTGACTGCCAGTCCTCTTTCTTTCCATCCAATCTATGTTCCGTAGTCACATTTTCACATCCCCCTGGATCAAGAGAACAAACAGTTCAGTTTTCAGCAGGACGTTCAAAACAGAAACAGTCACTGACACACAGTGATTACATACTCTGTCGTTAACAATTTTTAACTTTTTTTTCAGTCTGCCACACTATTGCGAGATATGGAATTTTTTTTTGATGAATGAATCTATTGAGGGAATTCTTGAATAGCAATGTAGAAATTCAAGGAATTCAAGCAGAGATGGACAATCCAAAATTTACAGTCTGTCCACCATATCTGTCAATCCAGGGATAGACACATGGTATTGTGGGTTCCAGTCAAGCTGTGACATCTATTTCAGGAGATCTGCTATTGACTTCCACAATAGGAACAGTTGGCACCACCTTTTCGCCTTCCACCTTTTCTGTAGTGTTATCTAGCTTGCAGGATAAACCTGTACTGGACAAGTTACTGGTGGTTTGGCTAACAAGGAGCAGCATATTTATCTTCTCTTCCACAGAATAACCATAACTCTAATTCTTCACGTTGTTAGGATCAAAGTAATGTCAAAGGCATCTGATGTTATCAAGTGGATTTCCTCGCTCATCAACAGCATTGATGCCTTAGTACGCACAGTGTCTCAACGAGTTCTATTTCCTCAATCTCTTTACTTTAATTATCTTCAGATGTAGCCTTCCTGATGATTGATGAAATAGTTGAAAGGTACTGTGAGATCGTGATTTCCTTTATGCCCTTGCTAGTGCTGTCATGTTTATCTTTCAATAAGGGTTGAGCCAATACTTGTACTATCATTGCAAAAAAACACCTTCAGCTGATTTATATTATAAGACATTATTCTAGTTTTTGTAATATATTTCTGGCTGTGTGTCAGTGACATACATTTTATTCCTTCAGGGGACAGGGATGTCACTCTCAAGGCCCTCATTTATTGCTAATTGCTTTTTTAGGAAGAAGTCTGACTTTTTCAACACTGCTCTGATTCTGACGAACTTCACTGTCAACTGCTGTTAAATTGAGAGTTGCTTCTCATCCATTTTTATAATTCAATTCTTTGAAACAAGGATGTAATGAGTTCTGAAGCTGAGTGGTATTGGGGAAATCAAACAGAACATTAGTGAGCAGGTAATTAGTGAGAACATGTTCCTTTCAGGGTGTTGCAGACATTGGAATCACATCATGAGGATCCCAGTGGCATTCATCACAAGACTCCTGTGGCATTGTAGCAACAGATACAATGTAGATAGTCATATAGATAGTCAGACTCGTTGGAACTCAGAGAGGAGTAAAAAGTATAAATAGCCATTATCCCTTTAGATGCATCCTTCTGTATGGAGATCTGTTGAAAATTGGCAAGGAATGTGGATTGCCACAGGATAAAGAGAGTCATGCATACTGTCTAGAAGCATGACATTGGCCATAAACGTATATTCTCTTGTGATCAACCACAATCTTTTACATTCAGTAAGTGGGAGTCCTTCAACAAAGAAAGAAGTGCCACATAAGTGCAGAAAACCAAACCTTTGGGAACTTGACAATCTTTGTAAGTCCCAGCACCCTCTCAACCTGGTGGCCTCTGTTCAATGAAAAGGAGATGACTCTCTCTTTTCCTTGTGCACAGAAGATCAGTGACCGCCACCATACTGTGGTGGGCAGCAAAATGATAAATCTGCAATTGATCAGTTCCCTCTGTCTAGAGGCTAAGAAGTTCAAAGTGACAGTAATCTTAATCACTACAACCAGGGGAAAAGAGCCATAGATCTGTATGGCTCTGTATCACTACTGTATTATAAAAAGACCTTATGGTCTGGATACCTTTTTCTGTTTTTGGTGGGGGGGGGGAAGCAGCACTGAGAAAAGGAGAATACCACCACGTGCACTATAGGGGAACTTGGTCTGTGATTAAAAACCGTATTGTGCAATCCACTTTTTAGCCACAAGTTGTTTTAGTGTAGATCAGTGTTAGTTGTGTTAGTCCTAGAAGAGCTAATTACCTTCCACAGACCACGACATACTTAGCAATTTATACTGAAAATATTCAAACATTGTATATTCAAACAAAATAATACTAATAGTAAAAATCTACCACACTGACAATTAAGGACAAAACTAAACAACAGCAG
>JARFYF010000007.1:67876521-67887884 GCA_030265395.1 Rhina ancylostomus | reverse complement strand
CTCCTGCCTTCTCCCCATAATCTTTGATGTCCTAACTAATCAAGAACCTATCAACGTCCGTTTTAAATATACCTGGTGGCTTGACCTCCACAGCCGTCTGTGGCAAAGAATTCCACAGATTCGCCACCCTCTGGCTAAAGAAATTCCTCCTCATCTCTGTTTTAAATGAATGTCCTTCTATTCTGAGGCTGTGCCCTCTGGCCCCAGACTCTCCCACTCCCACTCCCACTACTGGAAACATTCTCTCCACAGCCACTCTGTCCAGGCCTTTCAATATTGGTAGGTTTCAATGAGATCCCCCTACATCCTTAACTCCAGTGAGTATAGGCCCAGGGCCATCAAATGCTCCTTATACATTAACACTTTCTTTCCTGGGATCATTCTTATAAACCTCCTCTGGACCATCTCCAATGTCAGCACATTCTTCCTTAGATATAGCATATAAAACTGCTCACAATACTCCAAATGTGGTCTGACTGACACCTTATAAAGCCTTAGCATTGTATCCTTACTTTTATATTCTAGTCCTCTCAAAATAAATGCTAATATTGCATTTGCCTTCGTTACTACTGACTCAACCTGCAGTTCACAGAAGTCTCTTTTGACACCTAGGGCTAGGCAATCAAGTTTAATGGAAGTAAAAAAGTATAGCGTATAATTTTCCATATATAAGAATAATATTCACTGGGAGGCATGCATTTTAAATCAGACAGGTTTGACCTGCTTCCAGTTTGTACACAGAACTTACAGCCTGCATGATTACAACAAAACAGATGTACTCTGTTTCATTATAATCATGTAGGCTTTAATTTGTGACATTTTGGTACAATTTTTGCCAGTAAATAAATAACCCATGCTGTGAATGTTAATGACGTCATTATGTGCACAGGAAACAGACAGGAAGTTGCATCTGAGTTAGTATGAATTGCAATAGGAACAATTTAGTCCAGTTTTCTGATTGTAGGGTCTTCCAAGGAGATATTGCCAATGGTACAAAGTGAGTCTGGAATCTTTGTCAATGCTATATCCACTCGCCACACCCACCCCCCACCACCAAAAAAAAGGTGCAGATGGATTCTGAATCAGAATCAGATTTAATATCACTGACTTAGATGTCATGAAATTCGTTGTTTTGTGGCAGCAGTACAGTACAAAGACAAAATGATTGTAAATTACAAAAATGAATCAATAGTACAAAAAAAGGAATAACGAGGTAGTGTTCATGGGTTCATTGACTGTTTAGAAATCTAAAGGAGGAGGGAAAAAAGACTGTTTCTGAATCATTGAGTGAAGATCTTCAGTCTCCTGATCCTCCTCCCCGATGGTAGTAACAAGAAGAGGGCATGTCCTGGATGGTGAGGATCCTTCGTGATGGATGCCACCTTCTTGAGGCATCACATCTTGAAGATGTCCTCAGTGTTGGAGTGGCTTGTACCTGTGATGGAGCCGGCTGAGTCTACAACCCTCTGCAACCTCTTGCGATCCCATGCATTGGAACCTCCATCCCAGGCTGTTATGCAACCAGTCAGAATGCTCTCTCCAAATTTGAATTCAAAATCTTGGATCTCAGATACTTTCTATGGTGCAGCTATAAATGTTGGTGTTGGTGACAGTCAACGGGGACATGTTGAATTTCCTTAGCCTTCTGAGGAAGTAGAGATGCTGATGCACTTTCTTGGTTATGGTATCTACATGGTTGGACCAGCACAAGCTATTGGCGATGTTTACACCTCAGAACCTGAAGCTCTCAACCATCTCCACTTCAGCACCATTGATGCAAACAATTTTTCCTGTGTAGCTTTATTCCTCTGTCTCGCTTCCTGAAGTCAATGACCAGCTATTTTGTTTGGCTAACATTGAGGAAAGGGTTGTTGTCATGACATCATGCCATGAGGCTCTCTATCTTTTAACTCTGATTTTCAGATTATATCCCCATGTTTCTGATCCTCACCAGGGAAAAGTGTTTGTTTCTATCCATTCTATCAATTTATTTCAAAATAAAAAAAATCAATGCAACATCCTACTGTATTTTTATTTTCCAGAGAATGTACTTCGTCTGTTCAATCTTTCTGCATAATCTAACCTCCATAAACAAGGAAACATTCTGGTGTATCTAGAATGTCCTCTTTCAAAATTAATATATCCTCTTTTAAATTGCTATATCCAGAACTATTCAGTGCCCCTAACATGGACTAAATGATGATTTGTATAAAGGCAGTGAAGTGTTCTCTCCTTTTTATTGTAGTTCTTTAATTATGAAGGATGATATTTGACTGGTCCTTCTTATTAGTTTTATACCTGACTGTTGCTGGAGTGATTTATGTGTAAGGCACCTAAATTTCTTTAGAATTTTATTATACTTTGCTTTTAAGCATTTAAATAACATTTTGATATATCCTTTTTTTTAGTGCAGAATAAATGACCTCACACAGACCTGCAAAAAAATTGAACTTGGTGGTTATTCCTACTATACCAAACAAAGTATCTTTGTAATTTTTCCACCTATGATCACTATTTATTATATTATTAATCTTCATGAATCAACAAACATAGATTAAAGACTTTCTATCATGCTATTCATAGTTATATGTAAATATCATAAACAATTAAGAACTGCACCGATATTTGCAGGACAATATTAGACACTTCCTTCCACTTTGAAAACATCAATTATCCCTATCTTTGTTGCCAAATCTATCACTTTGTAGCCAACAAGTTTTAGGGGAAGAATGACCATAATATGATAACATTTCCTGTTGAGTTTAAGACAGATTTGATTACTTCAGAAACAATGATCTTAAATCTAAACAAAGCAAGGTATTTAGATTTGAAGATATACTGTAGGACTAGGTTAGAAAGTATATTAGTAAAAAAGTGATCGCCAAAATTCAAAGAAATTATTCATAATTTGTAATTAATACAAGAGGAATAAAACTGTATGGGAAACATTTTTCAGCCATGGCTAGCCAGAGAAGGATTGTAAAAAAAACGTAAACCATCAGAGGATTGTGAGTACTTAGCAAAGGTTGGCCAAACAATTTATAAATTAAGTGAAAATAGAATATGAAAGTAATGAGAAACATCAAGATGGATTGTAAATCATTTCATAGGCATGTAAATAGATAAAGATGATTGAAAATAAATGTGCAACCTTTACAAGAAGGACATGAGAAAATATAAGGGATAACAAGGAATTAGTAAGCACATTAAGTTATGTTTTTATTAATATGTTTTTGTTATAAAGCTCAAAAAGTGCATGCCTAAGATAATTGAGAACCAAAGTAATGAATGTTTAAAGATGTTGCCTTAGGAAAAATTGCAGTGGAAATAAATGGGACTTAAAATCAATAAAAACACAAGACTTGATGTCCTCATCTTAAATGTAAAAAATAGGAGGTGCGTCTGTTTTGATTCATTGCTCACCTGCTTAAGCTAACTTCAATGAATGCCAGCCCTTATTTATTTTGCTGGATTGTGCTCCATCTTACAAGCCACTCACTCCTTCCTCCCACACTATTCCTGCATCCAGTCTTACTTAAGCAGACCTGAAGTTTGACCATACTATGGGGTCTCTGCTGCAGCCTTCTGCAGTCCAAAGTATCCCACAAGTAGAAGCAGGCCTAAGGCTGTGACCCTAATGCCCTGCCCCAGATGCTCCTGATGGCCTTTAGCTTCAGTCAAAGGCCTTTAAACTACAATTAACTAACTTTGATCATCAGAGACATTTAAAACAGAGCAAAATAAGTTAAAATATTTTTAAGAATTGAATGTAAGATATCATTGAAACATTAAGATTAAATAATATGAAGAAGAAAAAAATAAATCACTGCTGCATTTACCTTTCCAAATGAGTGAGGTTATGCTACATAAAGAAAAGATAAGATTTCTTTATTAGTCACATGTACATCGAAACACACAGTGAAATGCATGTTTTTGTGTAACGTGTCCTGGGGCCAGCCCACAAGTGTCGCCACGCTTCTGGCACCAACATAGCATACCCATAACTTCCAAACCCGTATGTCTTTGGAATGTGGGAGGAAACCGGAGCATCCAGAGGAAACCCACACAGACACAGGGAGGACACACAAACTCCTTACGACAGTGGCTGGAACACATGGAATGAATCAGTGAATACAGATGTGACTTGCATCCAGTCCCTAACCTTCGCACATCTGTGCTCTGTTCTCAGATTCAGTACTGAGTCTAGTGGTGGAGGGGAAGCAATGCACCAACATCATACTTCCAACTTGCTCCTAACTTCAACATCCATATAATCACTGCATCCACAATAGAATAATCCACCACATTATTCATTTCACTGAAATATCTTGTATGTTATTTTCTTCACGTACTGCAAACATGCACAAAGTAATTAGGCAAATCTGTTTTTCTTTGTATGCAGTGATATCCCCATCTATTTTTAATGGACTTACATTATCCTTGACTGTACTCAATTATCTAATATCATTTTCAAACTGTTTTGTGTTCCTCTTGATTCCTTTGCAAAAGAGGTAATGGAGTACTAATTAATGGAGGTAAGCATCCTGTATTCCTTTTCAATGACCTTATCTACCTTTGCTGCTGTCTTCAGGGATCCTTGGTCATATAGTGTTCTTCAGTACTTCCTGGGATCCTACCGTTCATTGTGCATATCCTAGCCTTCTCAATGCTCCCATAAAATATCTAACTTTTATTAGATTTATTTTCCATCTGCCATTTCTCTGCCCATCTGATCAACTTACCAATAATGTTCTGTATGTGAAGAACCCTGTCCCACTACATATAATACTATTAATCTTTGCATCATCTGAGGTCTCATTGACTGTAGCCATTACATTTACATCCAGATTATTCATGTACATAACAAGTGGCAATGATTCTAGTACTGATCCACCACTGATCACAGGCTTTGAATCACAAAATGCATCCACAACGTCACTCTCTGCCTCCTGTCACCAATTTTGGTTCGAAATTTCTACAATGCCCTGGATCAATAGGCTTTTACCTTTTGGACCAGTCTCCCATTTGGGATCATCTCAGGGTTCCTGAAGTCCATGTAAACGACATCAGCTGCACTAACCCATCACCCTCCTCCCACCCCAAACCCATCAACATGCTTAATTACCTTCTCAGAAAATTCATTCAGATTAGTCAGGATCTCTCCTTACAAAACTATGCTCAATACTCTTGATTAACCATTGCTTCTCCAAGTTCAGATTAATGTTCCCCCTCAGATTTTCTCCCCCCAAGAATTTCCTTGCCACTAATCTGAGACTCACCAACCAGCCTGTAATGAACTGATCTATCCCTGCTGCCCTTCTTGATTAAAGTTACTGTAATTAATATTCTCTGGTTATCGGACGCCTGTGCTGTGGCTCGAGAAGATTTAAAGATTTCTGTCAGGGCCCCAATAATGTAGCCTCCAATTCCAGTCTGGGATGCACCTCATCAAGTCTTGGGAATCTATGCACACTTAAGCTCACCAATACATTCAATGCCTCCACCTTTTCTGTGGAATCTGTTCTAGAATTCTATTTGCACCTTCTCTTAATTCTCCAGCAACAATGTCCTTCTCTGTGATGAATACAAATGAAAAGTATTCATTTAAGACCTCACTTAAATTCTCTGGCTTTCAATGTCCTCTATATACCTTTCGCTTTCCACTTGAAGATAATATTTTCTTTAGGTTTATGTGATCCTTCATCTCTTTTGATGATCACAGGTGTTTTAGGTGGTAAATAGAGGATTTTTTTCTTCAGAGTACATAATAGTCTTTGCACTTAGTTGAAATTGTTACTGAACACCTCCCACTGTTCATCTGCAGTTTTTTGATGTCATTTCCAAACATTTGTTGTCTTCAATTTATGCCTTATTACACTAAATAAATTACACCAAGCTCTAAAATCTTGGTAACTATATTACATTTCCCCTTTTCAGACCTAACATTGAATTTAATTAATGATGCATGTAGAGGGTGGCATTTGTAATTGAAAAGTTTTTTAAACATATGTCACTTGTAAGCAAAGGTTTGTAGACAGACACATGCAAATGCAAAATTCTATATTATGTAGAATATGCAACCTTTCCTTTCACTTTGAATTGTTATTTTCTTTCCAATTTTTCAAGATCCGTCAATTTTCAATGTACAGTTTTTATTTGTTCTGCTTGAACATGATGTGCTTATAACTGAATTGTGTATTTCCTTCCTCTGGAGGATGCATGAAGACAATATCAGGCTCAATAATGATGCAAGTCATTCTTGCTAAGCCTCCTTCCTCTCATTGTCCTCCTTCTCACTACGGCAAAACAGTCACATGGATAAGGTGCTGGAGTCTGCCAGCTAGCATGGATCTCACCAACATCTGGGATTTTTTGAGAAAAAGACCACAAAAATAGAGGTTATTAGAAAAAAAGAAGTTGTAGAACGTGAACAGGGTTTCTTTTATTAATAAAAATCAAGACTCAACTTTCATTGGAGAAGATATTTATTCAGTTGATGACGGTGATAATTTGTGCTGGTAAAGTGAATGCATTAAATTGTGTCATAACATCAGGAAATGAGAATTTGTTCTTTGTAGAATGGACAAACCTCTGAGATGTATTATAAATATATTAATTGCTTTCAAGATAAAGCTGCCATGAGTCTGGAGCAAAAGACTGTACCACAAATATTCTGACCACCTTTTCCTATCAGGCACCAGTGAAAAAGAAGCTACTGGAGCATTATAACATAATTACTCCAATCCCAATTCCAAAATGATAATAGACTATGTCACAACATAATGCTATGATTAATTTGTACTTCAACTCTGTATATAAGAACCACAATTAACCAATTTCTATAACAAAACTTTAAATCATGCACAAATACTTCAAAGCTGCTTTCATTAAAAGACTAAAGGAAGCATTTTCATAAATGTAGACTATTGCTGTAGCAGTTTTCAGAGTTGTATTTAAATATATTATTCACAATAGGGATGATGCAATGCTATAGTTTACATAGTGCACAGATTGCGAATAATATCCTGGAATACCTGAAGCATTTTCAATCTATGTGAAAGCTGAGATCAACAAGTAAGACGTTTAGGACTGAGATGACGAAAATGTTCTTCGGTCAGCATGTGGTGAACCTATGGAAATTAATACCACAGGTGGTGGAGGTCAAGTTACAGAATATAGTTAAGAAGGAGGTAGCTACATTTCCAGATACAAAAGGTATCAAGTGGTATGTGGAGAGAGTGGAAATATGGTATTGAGACATATGATTAGCCACAATCATATTGAATGACAGAACAGGATCGAAGGGCCAAGTGGCCTACTCCTCTCTATATTTCTATGTATCTAAATTTGATATCTAAACTAATGCTCCAGAAAGATGAGTAAAAATTTGTGTAGAACCAAGATAATACTGTTCAATACACTTTCGTCAAATACCATTTAAAATAATTATTAAAAAGAAAAGGATGTTTGGACGTTTATGGATTGGTGCATTCCATGAACAGGGTGGACGATAGTCCACCCAAAGCACCTTATCTTGGTTTAGGTCAAAAAGTCCAGCTAGAATTTTAAATTCCTCAATCTTGTGCAGAGCATCATTTAGAGTGGTAGAAATAAGAGCCTAGAGTGGACTAATTGGGAAGAGGATTCATATTTGCCTTTCAGCGTGAAAAGCAGTGATAGGAAAATAGGAACAGAAGAAGACAATTTAGTTCCTGAAGACTGTCCTGCCATTTAATAAGGTAATAGTAAATCTGTGACCTAACTTTACACAGACTTTAAAATTCCACATCTTTGGCTAAAAAAATCTATCAATCTCATTTTAAAATTAATGATTGACCTATAAACAAATATGTGTTCTGGATTTTTGCATGCCATGCAAATTTATTATATCACTTAATGCTACACTTCCCAACTAGGAGAAACATTTCTGTGCACATTCTATTAGTTTAACTGAAATCTTGAATCAACTGCAACCCCTTAACTTTCAAAATTCCAGAAAGTGCAAATCTATTTTGTATAATTTCTCCTAGTAATTACCATTTAGAGTTCAAATTGATTTCAGGTACACCGATGCTGCATTCTATGCAAATCTAATATATAATTTCTCAGTTCTTTAACTTTCTTATCTCTACCCATATCTTTGTTTACCTCTGGGACACCGAAGTCTTCTCCTGGAGCATGAGTGATGGGTTCTTGAGAGGATTGCAGCCATTTGCTATTTACAACAGAACTTCCCTATAGTGTGGACAGAAGTGATCAAAATCCTCCCTATGATATTCGGAGGAACCTATATATCTTCTAACAGAGTACTTTGGATCAATGACAACATATAAGTAAACACCATATGAAATTTTCAGTAGGATACATTCAAACAAGTAGGATAAAAGAACACTTGAAGGTTACCATTGGGACTGCAATTGGCCTGCACTATCCTCATAGCTTAGTGGTTGGAAGTGGAAAACCACCTTTGAAAAATTTATGCTAAATTATGTTAATTTATACATTTATGTTATGCAGCTTTACAAGAATGACAGCTTTGTACAAATGCATAATAATAATTGCACAGATGGAAGTTCTTCCTGACATTATCTAATTCTGTTGCCAAGTCAGTTTAAAATCAAATTCATTTCCTACGTTTTTGGGTTTTATTGTTCTTTAGACATCTTGTTCATGAAAAATTTAAAAACTGCCCCTGTATATTCACATTATGTTGTCCTTATCAGTAAACTTAGAGAAATGATAAACTTTCATCAAATTATTAACTGAGACAATATAAAAAATAAACTCACTCTGGGCTACTATTTCTTGCAATTATTTTAACTATAAACTTATGTAAATCTATTATTGTTATTGTTACCATTCTGATGAATGGACTCAAACCTGAAACATTAACTTTATTCCTCCTTCCACTGATGCTGCCTGACCTGCTGAACGTTTACTGCATTTGCTGTTTTATTAACCAGTTAAAGTCAGTGTAATTATAATATCCAGTGCTGCATTGACTACATTTTCTACACAAAAGGGACAACACTTATATACAGCACTTCACACCTTCAGAGCACGTATTGGTGTTTGGTGAACATTCATATTAATCTAATTTTAGTTGAACATTGACTATGTTTGCCCAAGCTACAGTAAAAAGTTGCTATGCTTTCTTTAAAATAACACCCAAAGGTCTTTTATTTTATCTTGAGTAGGGAAAACAAACTTCACCTGAATAGTTCAGTTAAAGGATGCCACCTCGTGTAATTCAATTAAAGTTAGCCGAGTCTTACATAAATTCTGAATGGGTCTGGAAATCATGAATTAATGCTGATATTGTGACCAAATCTGTTAATTATATTTTAAGAGTGGATCTCTAAAAGTGTTTTGAATGAATGATCAAACAGCAGTTCAATGCACAAAGGTGCTACATTTTGTAGGAGTCAAGACATAAAGTGGAAATGAATGACCATGCAGTAATAGGATGCTATTTATAATTGATTCATTATTCATTAGTTCTTGTCATTCATTCATGAATTCTGTCTAAAAGAATCATACCAACAAACATTGCATTTCTATATCATCATACTGACTGTATGCTGTATGCTAGTGTCTGAACATTAGTGTATATCACTTTAATTGAGGTTTTCTATTTCTTTTACTCTTATAGCAAGCAAGATGACAGTATTACTTCACCACTCTCTCAATCTTCAATCAAATGGAAGCGCTGGGCTGTTCCTCTCATCATGAAACCACAGACGACTTTCCACTGAACAGTTATAATAGAATACTCCAACATGTGTCTGTTTCCAGAGTTCTGTTTCCACGTTCCCACTCCTGATCATTGACCAAGAGATTAGTGTATCTGGCTGCATGTTAGATGGAACTCTTCAAATGAGGCACCTCTTACAGGAAAAAAATGACTTGATCCTTTTAAACATCAGAGTTCAATGAAGAAGCTCACAGAATCCCAGTTGAGAGGATAAGAAGAAATCTAAGGTTGCACTATTACTTGTCATTTCTAATAGCTTTGTTATTAACTGGCAGAAAAGCCTTCAGAGTCATATATCTATTGGAAATGATAGTCCTGACTTTGAACTCAGAGACTGTTGAGTCATTGAAGTCAATAGAACAACATTTCAGGTGAGTGCAATGGTCTCCTCATCTTTGATACACTTGAAACATCCCTCTCTGTTTTCCACAGATGTCATGCTATCTGCTTCATACTTAAATCATTTTCTTTTATCGTTCAGATTCCTAGCATCAGCAATATTTCACTGTTTATTTTAGGCTTTCATACATCATGTTGTAATTAAATTTGCTAGAACCTTTAAAAATATTACTGAGATTAAAAAAATAAAATTTGCAAACTACAATGTTGTACAATTTTTTTTCACAATAAAGGACTGTGTTGAATGACTTTTAGTTGATGTAAGGCTCTGTCATCTCTTTTCAGATAACAACGAACTCACTGTGCCTGTTCAGGACTTATTTATTTCTAAGCAGAAGAAAACTCATGAACTTGAATACTCTAGGGATAGAATTAGAAGAGTATTCAACGATTACATGCATGTGTCAAGCATTAGGTACACAATGGGATTAACACAGAATCATCTACCCAATAATGTTATGCAGTCAGATGGCACTGCATTATAGTTCTGAGCATTTAATTTGCTCAGTATTGAGCTTTACGTGTTATTAAATCTTTTTATGTGTAATTGTAGTAATCTACTCTGTACACATCAGGTTTCTGAATATTCAATTGTTGTTCTGCATATCAACATTACAAATAATCTTCTCCACAAAACATTTATCTTTATGGTGAGTTTCACCTTGCAGAGCCAGGAGTTGGAGCCAGATTTGGAGCAGGAGCTTTGAAAAGAGGTGACTCTCTGTGCGTATGCTTGTGAGTTTCAACTTGCAGAGTCGGGAGCAATCAGCAGCATATGAAAGGAAGGTAGTGGAGTGGCCATTTTGGGGGTGGCTGTTGTTGGAGTGGACCAGGGTTAAATTGGGGGACTGAGGTCTTTTACTTTCTTTGTTTTTTCCTGTAGTGCCAGGCCAGAGTAGTGAGAATGGCTCCAGGGTCAGTGGTCTGTTCATCTTGTGAGACAGAAACATAGAATCATAGAAAACCTGCAGCATAATTCAGGCCCTTTGGCCCACAAAGCTGTACCGAACATGTCCCTATCCTAGAAATTAGTAGGCTTACCCATAGCCCTCTATTTTTCTCAGCTCCATTCACCTATCCAAAAGTCTCTGAAAAGACCCTATCGTATCTGCCTCCACCACCATTGCCGGCAGCCCATTCCACACAGTCAGCACTTTTTGAGTAAAAACTTTACCCCTGACATCTCCTCTATACCTGCTCCCCAGCACCT
>JARFYF010000007.1:67501643-67515651 GCA_030265395.1 Rhina ancylostomus | reverse complement strand
GACAAGTTTAGTTAGTTTTTGGGGGTTAATGTTCGGGGTTTAACATTTTTACTTCTAACATTCTAACATTTTTACTTTTATTTGACTTATTATCATAAATAATTATTAATAAAGAAGATTTTAACACTTATACATGTCTTGGTGTGTTTCTTTTGTTGTTGGTATGTAACAGATTGCTTTATATGATGAAAAGTTCTGCAAAATTAAGCCCAACTTAAAGGTACACAAGTTTGATACTTCTGAGTGAAAGAAATATTTATGTTGGCTGTTTAATGGAGAGAAATTAATAGATATTGATGGTAAATCTCCAGGATTTATCCCCAGTTTACAACATCATTTCTTAGCGTGCAGCAGGTCTTTTGTTAACGTTACAACATAAACATGAAAAAACATCCATAGGAATTAGCAGTCTCCCCTTATCTCTTTTATTCCTCACTTTAACTTTGTTTTTCAATAGTCACAATGCGGTAAAACAGAACGCTAGCACAAGGTGATCCTATGCTACTGACTGTTGCTTTGTATGAGTTGGAAAAAGTAGGAGATTTATTCCAAGCATCAGATCTATCACTTGGTCAGATTTTCAAGGTTCTCTCTTGTGATGAATGACATCATTGTGGAAATAAGGAAAAAAGTCATCATCATTTGGGGTGAGTTTGCTCAGAAATTTATTAGTCCTCACAGAAGTGCATTAATCTTTCATTTCAATAACCTTCTGGTCATGGCCAAGGCCCAAAGTATCAGGGGGCTACTGAATCAATTTTGCATGAAGCTAGGGACTTAACTTCATGGACTGTGCCAGTGCAGAGTATGTTGGCGTAAACAGGCAAACTTAGGGTCTCTACAGGTTACAAGATGGAGAGGCCCAGGAGTATTGGGGGCTGTGGGAGTGGAGAGTTGGGTATTGAATTAGGTGGTGGGGGAGAGTGGAAGGGCAGAATGGTGTGGCCTGTACCAAGAATTTCTCAGTTTGGATCCTGTGGTTGTTCATCAGTGGAGGAGGAGAATTACCGAGCCATTTGCTGAGTCTGATTCGGGTAAGTGAGTTAGGGAGGAGGGATGTTTGGCAATTGGGGATTAGGTTCAAGAAACCAGAGTAAGGAGGCTTAAGAGGTCAGTGGTCAGAGTAATGGGAGGTGGAGGGTTAATTGGCTAGGCAAGGGTGTGTGTGGTTTCCTTTTGATTCACACACAAAGCACCTTTGTTAGAATCTGACTTTGGTGAGGGCTGCTAATGGCAGTACAACTCATCATGTGCATAATTTCTAGCAGATCTGTAAACCATTTTTGTCTGGAATCATGACAAAATGATGTCCTTAACGCAGTGCTGAAAATAAAACTGTGCTATGTAATCAGGTTTCTGGATTCCAGAGTTACATATACCATCCTATTCTTCACAGATCAGTTAATATAAGCCAAGAGAACACTTTAAATTAAATAGATTTACTGATTGAGATGAAGTAGCTGTTTTGTCAATACAAGAATAAGCATAATTTTCATTTGACTTCATTTTAATTTGAGGTGAACCTGCTTGCATTGACTGGTGGGGCAGGCTGGAGTGACCTACTGGCCTATTCCTGCTCCTATCTTCTTGCATTCCTTTAATATCAGAGAATCCCCCCATTACAATGGATTGCTTAAAGATCACTTTTCAACAAATAAGTCCTTCCTCCTTATCTGCATTGTTAAGCAGGAAAGTATACAGATAATAGAAACCCAAAATAATATAAATGCTGAAATTATAGAGTAGATCATTCACCATTTGTAAGTATGAATGTTTCCATGCAAAATGTCCACTTGACTAGTTTTGCTCAGAACTAAATGATGCTGTGTATTTCAAGGCTGGTGTGAAATTAATATTCGGAGCTGTCAATATCCTTTCCCACACACAGCCCCAATGATTATAGCATAAACCCCACTATAAATTGTTGCTGAGACGTCCACATCTCATAATTTCCCAATGTCTTTGTGCCATCAGTGTTGAGTAATCCTTTAGACATTAGTCATACCCCTCAATTTTTTTTTAATTACTGGGGTTCAGCCTTGCTGTGCCATTAAAAAAAACCTTAAAACTATTCTTCTCAATCATGCTTTTACTTCAATGTCTTTTCCTCCTTGCTTCCTGTTAGGTGTCTGAAAAGGAGAACCTGTCTTTTTACAGCATTTTGCACAGCTTTGGGACATCCAAAAACATTTTACAGCCCATGATGTACTTTTGAAGTGAAGCCATTGTTTTACTGGATTGTCACTGCCAGTTGGCATGGAGCAAGCATTCACAAAATTGAATTGACCAGATAATTTGGAGGGAGATTTATTCTGGATTACTGGGGAAAATCTGCAGCTTCATTTCTTCAAGTAATACCATTGACTCTTTTAGTTTCATCTGAATGAAGACATTGGTTTAACATCTGACCTGTAAGATGTCACTCTGACAGTGAATGTACTAGGCTACCAGCCCAGCTGTGAGCTCATTCATTTTCAGCTGTAGGACTTGATTCCATTAAGTTTGAAAGCTGAGGTGAGCTTGCTTACATCTGTGCTTTGTAAAGAATTTTGAGTCACCTCTTAGCTTGGGGCAAAAGGTTTGGGAAGTCATGCCGTTAATGTTCAAAGCATAATTCAGTTATTGTTTGCCAATATTTACAATCTTGACAAAAATCTATTGATTCTAATATGGAATAATTTTGATACCAGCAACATTATATTCAGCTTCCAGCAAGATCTAATTAATTTATGGAAATATTAATATGAAATAGCACATAGCTTGGGCTGCATAAGGAAGTTAAAACTGGCAAAAATGTTAACACATTTAGAAGTCAGTTCCACATGCCAGTCAGTTCCACATGCCAACTACTGGGTTGCAACCAGAGAGATGAGTTTGTCAAATAATGTATGCAGGTCACTCAACAGTGATATTGACCTTGAATCTTCTTTGCTTAGTGCGTTTCCTGAGGTTCCTGAAACAAGTCAGGTAGGTTCACAGCTGCAGTTGAGAATGAATCAATATTAGTTGTGCAGGCATGAACTATTTAGTATTTGCGGATAATTTGTTAGCTGCTTGTGAGGAAGGGTTCCTTCCCATTCTGCTGAGGCATTTCTTTGGAGATCTGAACTGCCCAAGCTGGATGGGTGCTATACCTGCATCCTGAGAGTGGATATCTGATGAAGGTCAGGATACCCAGCATTGGGCTGCTGGTTGCAAACCTATGCCTCCACAGGAGAATGGAGAGGGAAGTAGCAGAAATGGGGCAGCAGAGGTGTGCAGCTTGCGAGAAGCATGGTCAGCTTGCAAGTCCACCGACAGTAGACAGGAGCAGGGATAAGTGTTGCAAGTGGGCCACATGTGCATAAGAGAGGCAATTAATGTCAGTCTCAGAGCTGTCAATTATCTAATGTTTGTCTGTGATGATGCCAGTCAAAATGAGAGGGGTCTCAAGTTTGTGGCATTGATTAGATGTTCGGGGTATCATTGTGTGAATGCCTGAGGCAATATGTGCAACACTCCCTGTCCAGCAGAGAAGGGTTTTGCAAGGACTTCCACTCCAACAATGTGCGTTCAATCACAAAGAGCTCTTCATGTGAGTGCATGCACATTTGTAGATAGCTGTCCTGATGCTATTGTCTTGTCATCATACAACATCTCTAGCATGTCACACCTGAAAATGGAGTGTTTAGCTGTCATTGGTCACAGGAAACTCACTTAAATCTTAGCTGTTGGCACCTCCAGAGCCTGAGGAATGATGCACAGGAACAATACATTCAACATTGGCTGGTGGCCCGACATGCTTTCAACAAAACCCTTGCTGTATTAATGGTGCTGAGACAGATCTGGAGAACTGAAGGAAAGGCATTGAACTGCAAAAAATATGGTGAATAGGAATGGTGGATGGTGGGGATGTTGGGAAGTACATCATGAGGATAGGGGGTACATGTAAGTTTAGAAGGTGTGATAAAATGATGTGCTGAAAAGGCAGAGTTGACATGCTGTGTACATCAAAATGTGATGGATATGAATCAAGACTCGCCTATTCTGACTTGTTCATGTTGTTAAATTACTTTCTGCATTTATATATACATAGGCCTGGGATGACACTTCTGGGTAACTTCCTACTGTGCCTTAGTTTCTGCTACAAGCAACTATATTATCTATCTGGCTCCACGTAGCCCCAGAAAGACATTAATGTACAATGATAAAACATCTGGGCTTCTGTTCCTTCCATTTTGTTGGTCTTTTTGTTTCCAGTACTCCAAAAACTTCTAATTCTGTCATTTAAAAGAATAATTCTTATTGTATCATGCTTTTCCTCATCACACTCTGTGAACCTGAAAATGATGACATGCTAACTGCACTTAAAAGCTACTGACAGAAATAGTTAATGAATTTCTGGCTTTCCTCTGCACTATCTGACACAATTTCCCGGCAGATCTGTAAGTTCAGATAAGAGGTGTTTATTCCCTCACTGCACACAAGCTGCTGAATGTTTTCCTGCACTCTCTACTTTTATTTCAGATTACTAGCATTTTGTATTACTTTATTTTCAACTTGTGGGTTAATACTGCACTAAAATTGGCAGCAACTTGTTTTGTCTCTGGAAAGTCATTCTTGAAATTGGTATTCAATTTTAAACTCAAAGTTGGTGTGTTATTATGTAGTTATAATAAAGAACTACAGTTCCCAGTAGGCAATGAAAGGGGTCACATGGGGGAACAGGAAGTGGCTGTAAAAAGAGGGAAAGCAAGCTATCTGGAGCTGGTTAATAAAATGTTCAGATGTTAAACCCATGCAAAGTTTGTCTCTTGATGAAGAACAAACATAACAGCTGGAGCTTTACTTTTTTTTCCTGCACCTCCTTAAAACACAAATAATGACTATTTTCATACCATCCTCCACGGAGAGTTTTATATAACTTTCTCTTGGCAAAGACTGACTGGTACTGTAATTTCTTCTGTTAAGAAAACTGCTGTTGTAGCTTGTGTCACTATTTCTTCAGCATTTATTCTTCCTTAAGATGGTTACCAGTAGATTGGTTAAATTTCTGAAGAATTTGCGTAACTTCCAAATGAGTAAACATTCTAATAACATTAAGCCCTTCAATCTAATTTAGTTCATTTCCTTGTTCACTCATTTTCCTTATTGAAAATGTGTGAAGGATTCCCATGTGCTACACTTGCATTTACCCAGAGGCTGAATGGCCAGTTCCTTAAATGTGTGCACTCAGGCAGGAGTTTCCTACTTAGATCTACGTTAGAAACATTTGTTGTTTCCTTCATGATTTAAAACGCACTGTTTGCAAATGGGCAATCCCAATGGTAGTCCAAATTAAGAGTACACATTCAAAGCATAAAACTTCACAAAATATAAGAAATTTAAGAACTGCAAATCATTTTGTTTAACTTAGTCATATGCCATGTAATTTGATCTTATGCTCCACCATCTTGCCGTGATTATTTTGTGAATAATTTTATGTTCCAATAAAATATATAGTAATTTAATATGTACAAATTAATATGATGTATTTCTGCAATTAAAAATACTGAATCAAATATCCTTTTCTAGACACTAACTTCCCACAGGCAAAACTAATTCTTAATTGGACAATGATGTTTTCTATAAAATGGAGGGGATTATAATTCAAGTTTGTTTCATTAGAAATGAATACAATTTGCAGAAGTGTTGTGCCCATCAGGATTTTGATGTTGCTGCTTGATAATGCATATAAGAGATAAGGCTGTCATCAAAATATTCTTTATTCAAGGATATTAACTCCCAACTAACAACATTAGCTATTATAATGTATCAAAAGTCATCCAATTTAGTTGTTAAAGAGACACTAATCGTCATATATACTACAACAAGAATGAGAGAAGAGTGGGGTGAAAGATTAACTTTTGCAATAAATCTGACATTTTGAGCTTTCCAACCTTGTAGAACTCAGCTGATCTTTACTATTTTTGTTTAGCAGAACAACTATTTACCTTTTAATATTCCCAGTTTACTGTTTCACATATCATTATTGTATAACTGTAAATTAGTCTAGGATTCTTCTATCTTTGCCAAGATTGAATACATGCACCTGAATTCCAGATACATTTTTGTGCACAGAACTATTTGCTGGGAATGTTCATAATGGAAATGTACCCCTTGAGCATAATAATTCACTAGGTGTTGATGTCTAAATGACAATCAAATCTGTGAGGCAGTACGGGAAGATGATTCCCCAGCTGTTGTGTGATGTCTCTGCTTTATAAGCCATACTTTAACATATAACAAATTATTTTTGTGAGACTCACTACCAGCTCCAGAGAAAAAAAAATTGGATGAATGTTCAAGTCAACTTGCTCTCATAGATCTTAGACTCTGAAGTTATTCCATTGTCAAATAACTAATGAAATACTCTTGGCAAGACATACAGACCCATGTCTTGTGAAATTTAAACCTGAAAATTCATTTTTGATATTGAAATTATCTGAACTGTTAATGAATTAATTAAACAAGACATAATGAGGCATAGTATATGCATATTCAAGGAACTACAAGTCTATTTACAGAACAGCACAAAAGCTCTTTATATATTAAATCTCTAAACTGTTGCTACAAAATTGAATGCCAGTGGAACTGCTACATTGTTTGAAACAGACGCAACATGATTGAACTGCTCAATAGGATCATAATACAAATCACTCAGAGAAAACAATATATGGACTTTTTTTGTAAAAACAACAGTGAAATACAAATAACATGTCAATACACTTATGAACAACAGTGATATATTTATTGCAGTAACTAGCTTTCAAACTTTCTGTCCTCTCACTGGTATCTGCATTGAATCAAATGTTCATCTAATGGATTCTGGATTTGAACTATAAACAAGAAGTTAGGTTTGTTTGCTGGAGTTTTGCTCAGATTTGATACTTCACATTCTGAAGTCTGCACTGGATCTAACTCGTACACCTAAATTTGCAGATGACACAAAAATTGTTGATACTGTTGATAGTGAGAAAGATGGTCTTTGGTTACAGAATGATATTGATCATTTGGTAAGATAAATTGAGCAATGACAGATAGAATTTAATCTTGACAGGTGTGAGGTGATGTACTTTGGGAGGACTACAAAAGCAGGTCATATACAATGAATTGTAAGTCTCTAGTGAGTATCGAGGAACCTCTGTGTACAAGTACAAGAATCCCTGAAAGTGGAAGCACATGTATTATAAGGTAATGAAGAAGATAAACAAGACACTTGCCTTCATTAGCCAGGGCATAGAATTTAAGATCTAGGAGGTTACAGTACAACTTCATGAAAAAATTGCCTCAGCCACAGCTGGTGTGCTGGGTATAGTTCTGGTTGCCATCCTACAGGAAGGATGCGATTACACTGGAGAGAGTGCAAAGGAGATTCAACAGGTTGTTGCCTGGGATGGAGCACATCAGTTATAAGGAGAGATTGAATAGGCTGGGTTTGTTTTCCTTGGAGCAGAGGAGGCTGAGAAGGAACCCAAAAAAGGGAAACAAATTATATGGGACATAGGTAGGGCAGATGGTAGGAAACTTTTCTCAGTGGCAGAATTATCTAAAACTAGATGGTATAGGTTTGAATAAGGGATAGGTTCTGAAGAATGTTTTCTTTCAGAAGGTGGTTGGAATCTGGAATGCACTGAGTGGATGGGAAAGGCAAGTGCTCGTACAACATTTCCAAAGTATCTGTACGATCACATGGATTGCCAACTCACAGAAGGCTACAGATCAAGTACAGGACAATGGAACTAGTTCAGATAGTTACATTATGGTCAGCATGGACATGATGGGCAGAAGCGCTTGTTTCTGTGTTGTATGATCGACTTCTGTTCACAAACCCTTTCAATGCTGGGTCTTGTTTGCAATTTCAAAGGCATTTGATATGCAATCCCAGTTTCATGTGGTGGTTGCAGCTGAGCTTCCTCTGAGGTTCTGTTTGGCTCTCCTGTTCATGATTGTAGAGTTGTACTGCAATAGAAGGTGCTCCTATCTTTGTCAATGTGTCACAGTTACATTAGCTTTTGCTAGATTTAGGACCTAATATCATTAGTAATGGTTTTTGATCTGTTTCTTGGGTACAGGGTTAGCCTCGTAAAAACTGATGGAATATTCAGCTGTTTACTTCTCACATTGAGCATATCTGTACTTGGTCCCCATGGTGATGCAGGAAGCAAAAGCAATGACTTTCTTCCCTATATTGATGTGCACCACAACTTGACACATTGGATGCTAACTTCATGTTGTGCATAGTATTGTAAAGAACAAGGGAAGTTTCATTTGTAAAGGTTTTCTTGCAGTCTTCACTTGTTTTGTGTTGCTCCTTACTCTACATCCATTTCACATCCTCTTTCAACAAGCTATGCAATGATGTACAGTAAGCATTGTTGCAGGATCTGCAAGGAATTGAGTGTAACACTGCAACATTCCTCAGAACAACCACATGTATCCTATATTTTAGGATTTGGTACATTAATAATGACCTTTTCAATTTCCTTCACTTATTGTAAGCCATTAGCTTCAACCTTCAAACCAAGTTACACTAATTTCTCATTACAAAAGCATGCACATGTTTTTCTTCAACTTCATATTGTACTCAATCCCCTGAATACTTCCTCAAAAATCAGAACATTTCCTTCATTTACACTTGTGGCCATCAATAAATAGATATTTAGATAAATATTTATTAGTCACAGGTACTGTACATCAAAACACAGTGAAATGTGTCTTTTTGCATTATTGAGAATGTGCTGGGGGCAGCCCACAAGTGTTGCCACTCTTGTGCCAACGTAGCATGCCCATAGCTCCAAACCTGTACATTTTTGGAATGTGGGAGGAAACCAGAGCACTTGGAGGAAACCCACACAGACACGAGAATGTACAAACTCCTTACAGACAGCAGACGGAATTGAACGTGGGTCGCTGGTGCTGTAATAGCGTTACACTAACTGCTACACTACCATGCCGTCGATTAGTTAATGATCTTGATTACACAAGCAATGAAACATTCTTTGCAAGATTTTATCCATCGTGGCCTGGAAACACTTGGGCAGCAATGGGTCTGGCATGGGTTGGGCTGTTTGGTGCATGTTGATGATCTACAGCTGCTGACTATTTCATTGACCACAGATCCGATTCTGTGAAGAAATTTCAGAATCAGATTTATTATCACTGACATGTTGTGATATTTTTGTGGCAACACAATGGTGCAAGACACAAAATTCACTATAAGTAACAAAAATAGAGTGCAAAAGAGGAATAATGAGGTAGTGTTGATGGGTTCATGGACTGTTCAGAAATCTGATGGCAGAGGGGAAGAAGATATTCCTAAAATATTAAGTATGATCTTCAGGCCCCTGTATATCCTCCCCAATGGTAGAAATGCAAAGAGGACATGCCCTGGATGGTGAGAATCCTTAAGGATGGATGCTACCTTCTTGAGGCACTGCCTCTTGAAGATGTCCTCGATGGTGGGAGGGTTATACCTGTGATGGAGCTGGACGAGTCTACAATCCTTTGCAGCTTCTTCCACTCCTGCTCCATTGGAGCCTCCACACCAGGCGATGATGCAACCAGTCAGAATGGTCTCCACCTTACATCTGTAGAAATTTGCAAGGGTCTTTGGTGATGTACCAAATCTCCTCAAACTCCTAATGAAGTAGAGCTGCTGACATGCTGCCTTCATGATTGCATCAGTGTGTTGGGCCCAAGATAGATCCTCTGAGATGTTGACACCCAGAAACTTGAAGCTGCTCATCCTTTCCACCACTGACCCCTCAATGAAGACTGTGTATTCTCCTGACTTCCCCTTCCCCTTCCCCGAACTCAGCTGGCCTGTCCTGATGAAGGGTCTTAGCCAGAAACATGGACTGTTCATTTCCCTCTAATAGATGCTGCATGACCTTCTGAGTTCCTCCAGCATTTTGTGTGTCTTGTAAGGCACAAGGTACGCCATGGAGTCCTGGACCAATCTCTGAAGGAGGCACTGTTTTTTATGCATTTTTATGTTCATCTACAGCATGTTTTTGCATGCTAACATGTGTTTTCCTTCAAGTTCTAGGATACTGTTCAGTATAAAGACCCTGTACATTTTCTTGACATGCAAATTGAATGGTTCTTGAATTTAGTTATGCTGTGTTTCCAAATACAGCCATTCAGGGCAACCATGTTTTTTCACTCAATTTCAAAATGACTTGGTGCATGCAAGAGTCCAGTGCAAGTTGTAAGTCTAAAACTGTAGTCAACACAAATTAAGACTCTGAAAACCTGTTTATCAAAACCTATACGTTACCCTGGATAGCTCTGGTATATACTCTAGTCAGTACACATGGAGACTCCCAACAAATGGGATTCCAAACAAAAAAATCAGTTTTGTAATTCCAACCTCACCTAAAACTTGACAAGTAGGAGTCCACAATGTCTTTCCAGAAATCTAAAGAGAATTACCCCTGGCCTGTCTCTGTTCATGTTTCTTTTAAGTCTCACTTTTAACTCCCTGTAGTTATTAGCTCATCTCTAAGGCATGGGTTCTGGACTCTTTCCCAGTGTTACCACTGTCATTGCTGTTATTTGCAAATCTGTCTCTGTCCGTGGTCCAAGCTATGATGGTCTAGGTACCAATTTCTTACTGAGATTCAAAGTAGCCTCAGTAAAACAAATTGTGACTGACCCCTTTCATTTGAGTGCTGTTTATTTGTGTATTTCTGAGATTTAATCAATCACCTTAATTACCATTGTGTTCTTGAGCTTTAATGGTGAATTTAAGGAAGCCTGGAAAAATCATGGTTGCAAAATCACGTTGAAATATTGGTTCAACTTCGTAATTACCATAGGTTAATTGGCAATTGGACTCTCCAAAGTGGGTTCTAAACAGATAACCTGATGCATGGGAAATGCACCAGATATTAGGCACTATAATTTTTTTTCCAGATCTAATACCCCTCCTGCACCCAAACTCTCATTTCCAATTTAATTCTTACTTTTTCAGTTGGAGCAGAAATTGAGAACTACCATACCATTAAACAAGGAGTAAAATGAGTCTGAAAATGTCCCTCCAGATTGACTGAGTATTGTGCATTTGTGAACCTGAAAGACAGAATTCAATCTTATTTGTGATGTCCCCTTAGTTCAAAGGCCTGCTGATGTTTACAGTCTGGTGTAAAGCACCTGGGCAAGGTATCAGAGAAGCCTCAGAAGATAAATGTCAGTAAAGTAAGTCAATGTTTTTGGAGATGGAGGAATAGTTCAGTTACAAAGTTTTAGGTACAGGTGAGAATCAGGAAAGGAGCATGAGTTTGTTTTAGTTTTTAGATTCAAGTCAACTTTGCTTAAAAATAGAAATATTTTGGTAAAAATGTTTTGCTTTGCTTTTCAAAATCATTTTGTTGAGCATGTGGAATACTCAATGAAATGGCAAATGCCTGTCAATTGATAAAATTTAAGTGTTCACAGAAAAGAATGATTGAAAACTCCACAGCCACAAAAATGTGTAAAAGAAATCCAATTTCCTCCCACCGAGTACCAATTCTAATCTGTTTGAGGCCCCTTGTTATTATCTTTAGTTTGAAATTCCATGTAAAACTCCGATTTGCAATTTCCTTGTTGTACAATAGTGACAGCACTTTCAAAAACTACTTCAGTGACTCTGAAGTATTTGGGACTAGTTGAAGTTGTAAAAGGTATATTTTAAATCTAAGTTGCCTTTGCAATTTTGTATGCATTAAAGGAATCAGAAGGTCAATTTTTGTTAGATAGTGTGAATAAAGTCATCTTACTGTCACGTCTGTCTGTATAGATATCATTGTGTTCAGCTGGGAATAAAATAGTAGCCAAGAATAATGAAAGAACATAGAGAACAGAAGTATGATATGAAGTATGATACAAATTATTTCCAACAAATCATTGCACAGTTTGTCTGTTATGGAATCAGTAAAGATATTTAAGACTGTATTTTCCTGTTTGATGATGATTAGTTTCTGTACAATGTAGTATTATTTCACCAGTTTCTCACATATTGGATGAGGATCTATGTGAGGAGTCCTGATCTTCCAATCCATGTTTGATGTGGAAATCTGAAAAAAACAAGATGCTGGAACTACTCAGCAGGACAGGCAGCATGAAGAGAGAAAAAAGTTTCAGGTTGATAACCTTTCATTAGTGCACAGAAAAGGGAGAAATAAAATATATTTTCAGGTACAGAGGAGGAGGGCTGGAGAAAACAAATTCAGTAGAATTTATTATCATAAGCACAAGTACATCTATGTACAGGTGCAATGAAAAACTTGCAGATGCATCACCAGCATATAACATCTTATAAACAGCATTCAAAAGATGAACATAATTTAGACAATTTTTACAAGAAGGAACACAATTAGAACAAAAACAAAGTTCATTTTAGTGCAAAGTGACCAAAGTGGTCATAATGTTGCTAAAGCTGTAGTGATTAGGGTTTTTCCATTTGGTTCAAGAACCAAATGGTTGAAGGGAAGTTACTGTCCTTGAACCTGGTGATATGGGAATTCAGGGTTCTGTACCTCCTGCCCGATGGTAGCTGTGAAAAGATGGCATGTCCCAGATGGTGGGGATCTTTAATGATCAATAATGCATTCTTGAGGCAGCACCTCTTGTAGATCCAATCAATGTTGGCGAGGGATGTGCCCATGATGTATTGGGCAGAGTCCACTACTCTCTGCAGCTTCATATGTTCCTGTGAATTTGAATTAATGTACCAGACCATGATGCAACTAGTTTAAGATACTTTCAACAGTATATCAGTACAAAGGGAACAAATGTGATAGGGTGAAGAGCAAGATGGGGTGAATGATACCTGGAGTGGGGTTGTTGGCCGACAGATGGTGGTGTGAGAGCTTTTTAATTGCATTTGAGTTCTCTGGAGGAGGCTTGAATATAAGGAGATGATTGAAAACAGACAAGGAGAGAGAGAGAAAATAATGTGATTGTAAATGTGAGATTGCACTACAGATTCTGGAAATCTGAAATAAAACAAAATGCTGGAAATATTCAACTGGTCAGGCAGCATCAATGGAAAGTGTTACAGACCAGTAACCTTGCATCAGATCTGGTCAGTTCTGCTACAAACTGGAAAGGCTGGTAACCTAAAGATGTTAGATTCAGTGTTAAATACCAAGAGGCATCTGTGCCTGACCAGAGGATGAGATGCTGTTCTTTGAGTTTACATTGGAATTTGTTGGAGTACTGTAAGAGATGAAAGACAGAGGTCAATGGGAGGCCATGGTTCAGTTCACTCTGAACTGAAAAGTGATCACACAATTTGTGTTTGTCTAATGTAGAGGAGACAACATTGAGTGCTCAATGTAGCACATAAAATTAAGAGTACAAGACAATTTCTGCTTCACCTGAAAGTGGTGTTTGAATCCTTGAACAGAGGGAAGGGGAGGTTAAAAAGAAATCTTTGCGTCTCCTGTGGCTGCAAGGGAAGGTGCTTTGAGGAGTGTTTGTGGAGATTCAGGAAAGAACCAAGGATGCCAGGGACACAATCCCTAGTCCCTTCAGGAGGCTGAAAGAGGGGTGAAGGAGTGGGGGTTGGTGCACATGGTACAGTATTTAATGTTAGCTTCAAATTGAAAGTGGAAGAAATTACAAGGGATTATGCTGTGAATGTGCAGTCTATTGTAGAAAGTGAGGTGAATCCTATCCTTGTCCTGGTGGCAGGAGAGAGGAAGTGTGAAAGTAGAACAGACGTGGCTGAGAACACTGTCGACTCTTGTTGAGACGAAACCACAGTTAATGATAAAGGAATTCATCTTGGAAGCTTGGATGTGGAAGCTGCCATCATCAGAACAGATACAACAAATCCAGAGGAAGTAGCAAAATATAACATAATCATTAAAAGAAGCATGGTGGGAGGATACGTAGTCAAGATAGTTTGTAATAGCTGCTGTTATCATATTCTTGAGACAGATAGAGAAGTAGAGAAAAGGGAAGATTCAGAGATGACTTGAACGTTCCCTTTCCCTGA
>JARFYF010000007.1:67483798-67496907 GCA_030265395.1 Rhina ancylostomus | reverse complement strand
CGGAGGGTCCAAAAGGTGGGCAGTTTAAGGGCTACTGCCAGTACCTCTTGTTGTTCAGACATCGTGGGTCCAAAAACATTTGGGACTGTCGGGGTCACCAATGTAGTGGCGAGCTACACTGAATAAAGACACGGGACACTTGTTTGAAGTCTGAGTCGAATGCATGACTGGGGTGCACTGCCCCTTTAATAAACAGTTCCTGTGCTGACATCACGTGCAGGTCACGTGACCTTCCCGCGTGTGGGCTCCCCTAACCCAATGAAGGAGGAGTACCCCGCACCATCTTGTGTTGGGGCCTCCGCTCACAATCGTGGGAGCTGGTTCATGAACGGTAAGTCGCCACGAGCCCACTTATTCAGTATTTCCATATGATATAAATAGACCTTTTCAGAATTCCTTTTAATAACTAACTTGCTATTTGAATTTAGAGGAGTGGAGTTAATGACATAATAATGCTTTTCAACCAAAGGAATATGACAGTCCAGCTTTTGCTTAGTTCTTAGTTTATTTTTGTTTGTTTATCTTTTTTTGTTATTTGTTTAATTGTGGGGTTCTCTTTTCATATAATCAAACTTCTTTTCAAATTTTTTTTGTCTCGTTCAGTTAGTAAGAAATTGCGAGGTTCAGATTATATATTTCACCACCTGTGTCTGTATATGTTAACTGTTATTATTGTAATCCTGATCTCTTCCCACCAAGTGTATAATCACTACTGTTATATTTTTAAAATATTGAAATGTAATAAAACAATTAGAGGTGCACAACATGATAAGAGGCATAGATTGAGTGGACAGTCAGTGACTTTTTCTCAGGGCGATAATGGCTAACACAATGTTAAGGTGAGTGGAGAAAAGTATAAGGGAGATGTCAGGGGTAAATTTTTTAGTGGTGGGTGCGTGGAATGCATGGCCGGCAGAGGTTATGGGGGCATACACATTAGGGACATTTAAGAGACTGTTGACACATAAATGATAGAAAAATGGAGGGCTATGTTGGAGGGAAGAGTTAGATAGATCTTGGAGCAGGATAAAATGTCAGCACAACATTGTGGGCCGAAGGGCCTGTACTGTGCTGTTATGTGTTATGTTCTATGTTCTAAAACATGAATGCAGTGCACAGCTTGTGTTTGGTGTTTTAATAGCTACAATCTATGATCAGAGAATGTTTTCTGACTTGCTTTCTCATTGTGTTGATTACACAAATGGAAAACTAGCTACTTTTCCACATCCCTAAAGCCAGCAGGTACACCAGCTGTAAGATTCCACTGCCAGTTAGAATTGAGATGAAAAATATTATCTGTGCATAATAGGAATAATGGGGGCAATTTTACAATGCAGCATAGCTAATTCAACTTTGCTAAATAGATGCACATATTGAAGAGTTGGTTTCATACTTCATTTCATCTTGCAAGATTCCACTAGTTTGAACTAATTTATCACTGTTAAGTTTACATGTGGGATGGCAAATCCAAGTATAGTGCAGTATTCAGTTTATGCAGGCTGGACAACGTGGGATAATTTGACCACAAACAAAAGGGAAGTGGGTAAATGGAATGTAGGGGTTGGGGACGTAGGGTAGGAAAAGGGTCGTGAATGGGAAAGGAGGTAGAATAACAGGGATGTAGATGTAGGTGGTACAGGATGAGGGATAAGAGGGGAGAATGGAAGGGATGTCAGGATAGGTGGGGATCGACATGTTGTGAGCCACTAAAAGGAAGAGAGATGAACAAGCAGAAGAAGAGACAATGTGACCAGGATAGGAACGTGGGGGGAAAAAAATGATGACTGAAGAGAAAAGCCAAAAGAGATGAAGAAGACAGAAAAGATAAGTGGAAAATTAAGAGTGAGGGAAGATTAAAAATGAATGAAGAGGCAGAAATGCTTTACTCTGAAGATAGTGGGGTGATGGGTGGAGGAAGGGAACTTAAGTCCCAATATGTCCTGAGGGGAATCTATGATGCTGCAATATCTTAATAAAATTTAAAGATGTTAGTGGAAAGAAAGTGTTTTGTGATAAAGGCATTTGTCATAAACGTTTGAGTTGGAAGTTGATGGATGGAAAAACTTCCTGGTAGGAAAGGGGTTTCATGAAGAGATGACTCAAGTTATTCTTGATAAGCTGGGTAGTTTTTGTTTGGTGATGAGTTTTACCTTGCCTCTCGCTGGATGGTTCCAAATGTCTCCCAATCGCTAACTACTGGTTTTACTTGTTCAAAACCATATAATTTTCCAACTATATTACAAATTGTTGTATAATGGCATCTTGGTCCTGTGTTCTTTCTGGTGCATCTACTATAATTTATACAGAGATCCTTGAGCAAGCAGAAGAAGAGATAAAGAGACAAGGACAGGAAAACAAAGAATGATTAACTTATACAGCAAGCCAAGTGGACATGTGGGACATTATTGTGGCAGCAGTGGAAAAAACAGATGACTATGATGTTTCTTGTTTTCTATTTATGACATGAAAGGAGGCTATTCAACCCATCAGGCCCATGTCTGCTCCCAGGATATCAATCCCACCAGTCCCATCCCTTCTCCCCTGATTTCTCTGTAACCCATATTGCTCTCATATGCCCATCAACTGTCGTTTGATTTTTTTTTGCCACTCACGTACGTACATATCAATTTGCCCATCAACATATGTTTGAGGTGTGGGAGAAAACCAGAGTGCTTCACACAGTTACAGGGCGAACACATAAATTCCATGCAGACAACAACCAATATCAGGGTTGAATCAGGTTCCTGGAGTTGTGGTAAGGCAATAACAAAAACAAGTGTGTCACCCAAGCATTGCTTTCTTTCATTCTGCCACAGAGCACATGGGAGAAAATGCCGAAGATTGTTTTGATATAGAATGACTTTTAAATAAAAATGAATGTTCTGATGACTTTTCTGAATTTCTAGCAGGGACATTGACATCCTGAATTGGTCTCATTTTGCAAAATGTCGTGTGATATTTGTTCACACTGGGAGCTTGCCAAAAGTTCTACACCACAGCAATCCTTTCAAATAAAGAGCTGCATAAATATAAAATAGTTAAAACTACTATTGGAGTCATTTTACATAAGTCATCAAACAGTGTTTAGTGAGCAGAGGAAACTGTAGCCATGAGTTAATAGATTTCAATTCTAAATGAAGCTCTATGCTTTAGTACAACCCCCCAAATGTTCCTCCATTTACATGGGGTTGCAAGTGAATACAAAAAAAAATTGCAATATTTAATATCCTGCTCATTATTCTGAAAGGAGTTTTAAATTACTTATTTTAAATGAAGTCATGTATTTATGGCTTGCATAGAGTTAAACTCAAGTTTAAAGCTAATATGTCTACAATGTGATGATGAAATTGGAGGAATCAGTACAATTAGATGTGCAAAACCTAATACTAAATATCCTTGCCAAAAACATTTCACCTGCCCTGAATTAGATTACTAAATTGACTATTTGTGAAGATGGTGTTGAACTTTTAAATTTTCCTGAGCTATAAATAAAAATTTCCAGCTGCATAAAACTAACTTTGGACAGTTACTTAGCTGCGTGACTACACTGAAGAAACATTGATAATACATTCATATTTGCAATCCATTTCAGCGGCTGGGCATTGGGAAAGGTATTTTCATACATGCTGTCTGCCTTAGCCATTGTTCCTCAGGAGCAAGTGAAAGTATCTCTTTAATAATTTCTCCCAGATGCAAAATAATTCCAGGATTACTTTAGGAATATAAGCATGATGGTCAAACTGTTCACATGTAAATATTTGGGATGCAGCTGGTTTATTATTCCAATGGCAGAAAACTATTTTACTCTGTAAACATTATACTTCTCCACAAAAGTAACAATAAGTAAACATTAAACAAACAATAATTTTGACAAACAATAATGATTGAAAATGCACAATTACCTATAAAGTATGCAGGCAAGATATTTTTCATTCATTTTATCTGTAATCACCTCTTCTGAAACAATCATAGTTATGAATTCTAGTTTGTTTAGTAATTCATATTTAAATGGACACAGAAGACACAAATGCTTCCATAAGTTTTGTTCCAACTCAGTGGAAGAAATATTTGAATACAGATGTAAATGTACCACTGAGTAAAGAATTTAAAAATCTTTGAGTTTACAAGGCATTAAATTGATCTTGTCCCCTGAATAAGTAATGAGGATCATACTTAGCAATTCCTGCATTTATCACTAAACCACAGATTTGAAATTATAAATTGTGTAAAGAAATGAAGAAGAACAAAGACTGAACATTTTTTTATTAGCAGAATGAGTCTACAATGTTATAGTTCCATTAATGGAACAATGATGTTATATTGTCAAGCAGTCATGTGGTGATTAATGTGCCCTTAATTCTAGGGAGATCACATGACAATGCTTATTTATGTGACTAGTTTAAAATTGCAGCACTTAATAGAAGAGTCAATAAGCTACAATGCCCTTGCCAATGACTGTTGCAGGAGCAATGAAGAAAAGAAAGCTTGACTTTAATTGTTGTTGATTGATTACAGAATAGAAAACAAATTATTTCATTTTCAAGGAAAACAAAACCTTTATAACTTGATATCAAGACATTTTTTTGTTTGTAACTTCTTCAGTTCAGGTTGTTATAATTTTCTTTTGGTATAATGCAAACTAATTTGAAATTACTGCAAAATGCTTAAACATAGTAAATGGACACATTTCTCAAATATAGCATACTGTGCAAGTTAACACTGTACTAGCTATGAAAAAAAAGTTGTTCATCCACAGGAAAAACACAGAAAAAAATTGCAGAAGGAAGTCATCACAAGGTAACAATAGATGTATTTGCATACCAAACATGCAGGACAGTTGAAATTAATAAAAATCTGTAAGGGAATAATGCATGCAACAAATGAACAATAATTTTACTGCAATAAAAAAAACACAGGTAAACAATCAAATTGCTTTGGAGAAAACCGAGTTATTCAAGTTTAGAAACCTGGATGGAATTTGTTGCTCTGAACAGATAACTTGACTAATCTGAAAATAAAGGCTAGTGTTCTTCCATTGAGAAGTAGCAAGAATGACTCAAACATAGAATGTTAGAGGTCAGAGTAAGTTTCCCACAATGTGCTGCTTATCAAAGTATAATTCCTGATGAGATTCCCTGTAAACATACTGTACATTATTTCAATAGGAATGAAATTAATAAGTAAATCTTATAATGACTAAAAATAATGCATTTTGCTACTATTCCTTGTTAAGTGCATTTATTACCCAACTATTTTATGATTAGAAATTTATGTAATTTAACATTTGCACTCAGCAATACTGTCAGAAGACACTGAATGTGCCTCCACTATGAATAATATATTTGCATATTTATAAAAGCATTGCTGGAAATCAGGTTTGGATAAAAATCAACCACTGTAGTTATGAATATGGACAGTATTTTTGTTTAGAGCTATACATGTTTAAATTTAAATATGCCCTTTTTGGAGTCCCAATCTATAAAAAGAAATAATGTTTTAAAATACTAGCCAAAATCAGTCACAAGTTTGATTTAAATAGAGAAATTTCAATGACCAAGAAGCTCATAAGCCTGAATTTGAAGGGCCTTGGTCCAGACCTATAGGTTTTGTTAAGTCTTATCAGTCATCCTTAGCTCCTTGTCTCTGTTCTGTTTTTGGATGATATTCACCTCAACTGAACTTGTGGTCAGGAGCTGGGACATCCTGCTAAAACAAAAGACATATCGCCAAGCAACAATGACATAATGATTCATGTTTCTTTTCCAATTACTGTACCATGATGGTACTCATTCCAGCACACTTCCTAATTGCATACCAGAGACTACGCTGGTTTTGAATTCATTTTGAATCATTGTTTGGATTTTATTTCCTTCTGTCTTGTTGGTTTCCTTGAGCTTTTATGATATTTCTTTGGCTGAATTTTTTGTTACTTCGCATATTTTTATCATTAACAATAATAGGATTTTCTTATGAGAATGCATGAAATATTGAATATTCTCAGAATGAGGAGAAGGAACAGCTGTTGTGTGCTGGTGTCAGTACCCTCACAGTCACATATATGTACAGTAGTACTTCGAGATTTACCTGGCAGAGAATCAGCTCTTAAGTTATATCATGAAAGCTTGCTTATTATCACTGATAAGTGAGAAAGCCTGGTTAATCCCATCACTGGCTGATTCTTCAGAAATATTTTAATTAAGTGATATTACTCCTAATACTGTCATCATTTTAGCCAGGATTTCTGTGAAGTAGGGTCGTTCCATAATAAATCATACCTTGCAAGCAAATGTCAGCAGACTGTCAGAACCATCAGATGATAGTTCTGCAAGGGACTATTGGTATTTTCTCATTTAAGTGGCATATTTTGAGGATTGCCATACATCCATGCCCAAATGCTGGTCTTAAATTAATGGGTAGAACTTTGCGGGTTATTTCCTAAGTATACTCTGATGTTGTACTCCTCTGGAGACTCGCGGCAAAGTGCTGTTATGCTAGATATTTGGACAACAAGCAAATCAAGCAAATGAGGTGTGGCTCTGAAACTTCATGCCATACAGAGGAAATGTTGCACATTGGAGCCACTGTTTACTGAATGAGATGGAGAGCTGCAATCCAGTCCACCTTCTCGGGGGAAGCAAAAGATCCCACGGCACAACTTCAACAAAGAGTTGGGGGAGAATTATCCCTGGTATCGTAACCAATATTAATCCCTCATCAACATCCCAAAAACAACACATCTGGTCATTATCACATTGCCTTAAGAAATTAAAAAATCAAGGGAAATGGGTGAGTGCTGGAAAATGATGCGGAGGTAGAAGATCAAACATTATCTTACTGGAAACATGAGGGGACAAATGGCCTACAACTGCTTTTATGTCTCACTTTGCAATTCATGGGATCAATTGGCTGCTACTTACTTCATTGCAAAAGAGAATGAAGTAAGTAGCAGCCAACTCGTCCAAAATTATTAAATTGCCTGAAAAAACATTTTTGGACAAACCGAGGTCATGAGTGATTCAATATTGCACTTTCTTTCCCTTATGCAGTCAGTTTTTTTTTGTGATTAGGTTTGCATAATTTGCAGGGGCAGATCAAACAAAACATGTTTGAAATGGTAGGCAACACACCGTTATGCTAAATTATCTTTGAAACGACCTGTGTGCAGCATGCTTGGCAATTCTCTTACGTGAAGTTTTATTTGTTTATCTAGTTGCAGAAGCATTGTTGCAGATAAGACAAATTGTTCCTACTATGCATACATTAACTGATTTTATTTAAGCAGTCTCATCACTGCCTTTGGAGAATTGTTTGAAACAAAAACAGGGAGCATGATTGGAATGCTGATGGTTTTACCTGAATTATTAAAGTAATTCAAATATTGAGCATTTTATTGTCATTTGATTAGGTAATATATGACATCTGATATTCTTGTCACATTTGTCATTCAGCTGTATTGTGTAACTTTGAAAGTGTTGTGGAGTTTATTCTTATTCTTTGTTGGAGGTCACTTTGTCACTATGCCGTATATGGAGAAACCAGAAACTCTCTATATTAAAGTGATCAACCTCCATGAGGAAATTCAAGGAATTACATGAATAATCAATGAGAGCATCAGAGTTGCAAATCTAACATGGAAACAGTCAGTTAGATCGAACAGACAACACAAAATTCAGATCTCCACTTCTTGAAAAATACCTTGTGTGCTTTTTAATTGTTTATTTTAAATAATTGTGGTGTTTAATTTATCTCTTTTGAAATCAACTTTTAAACACAAATCAAAGGGAGCAACGTAAGGAAGGAAGGAAGGAAGGATATCTTCCATGTGAGAATGACTTTCCTTTATCTGCTAATTTGTTGTAGAATTTTAGTTCATTCAGTTTAAATAAAGTGACTGTTCAAACTGCAAAACAAGGACATATTAATATGATGTGCTAATAACCTTTATCACCAACAGCTACACATATTAAGAAAATAGCAAGTTGATTGATCAAAAATTATTTGTGATGAGAAAATCAAACATCTGAGTTTTGAGAATGACATTTCAGCAAAAACGTTTCTCACAATTTTGAGTGATACCATTTCATTACCATCCCTCATTAAACAGTGAAAGGACAAAAATTGTTAATTTTTTACCATTAAATAAGTATTTTTTATTTGCCATTGATAGCAAAATCCTAGTTTCTATTTGGACTATGAAGTTAGGCTAATAAATATTTCAGCTCACTAATCATGAATATCTGCACATGGTAACGCTTTGGTGTTTTAAAATGAATTTATTCTATCTTTCCCTTCACTCTGACTTCATAAATCAAAAGCAGGTTTTTTTATAATATTTTGTGTGACAAATGTTCTGTGTAACTTCCTGCTTTTCTTCTCTCTAATATCTATATTGACAGTTCATCAATAAATACAGAAGGTATCTGGAATTCTTTATTTGATTTTTTTTTATTTCAAATTCTTTATTTGATTGGAATTGATATTGGATCTGTGAAAATACTGTAAAATAGGTGAAAGTAAAATGGCAGTCTCTTCATACATTTGTTTATATTTCGTGGATGTTTCTGGACATCTTAGTATTACTGAAGTCAATGGACATAAAGTAGATGTAAAATGTTTCCAGATTTACCATATTCACTCATTTTACACAACTAAGCAATGTCAAAGTTCTCCCTGTGAAATATCTTTTTACTGTTACATAAGTTTTAAAGTTCCAGTGGAAAATTTAATGAATATACTTGTGTTCATCTCAGTGATAGGACTTAAGATATAATTGGAAATAAGAGAGGAAGACTAGGCAAATATTGTGATTTTTTTTTCCAATTTGATCAAAGATCTTTGAAATTATTCTATAGAGCCTGAAATTCACATTTAAAAACCCTTTGTGTACAGAGATATAATTCATAGCCTTCAACTTCGGTCTTCATGCTCAGTCTAAAGTTATATTTTCATACATAAGACTTTCCTATCATAAATCAATATTAATAATACATGAACAACCACCTACTGCAGAGAATTTCAGTTTTGCTTGTGTGGCTAGACTGAACTCATAATTCATTCTGTTTGCTGAAACTCTATCCAAAAGTGATGCACTCCGTTGGATTCCTTCTTTCAGTCTCAATGCGCAAAGAGCAAAAATTGACAATGTCTCATATCTACTTTTCTGCCTATGGGATCTTAAAGAAGTTAATTAGACCTCTGATTACTATATTCATAGGCCCTGGTGATTATTTTTGCCAAGAGCCACAAACATTCAGAAACCACTAGCTGTCAATCTGGTGGATGCCACACATTTGGAGGGTCTCAGCCAAGGAGATCACAACCAGAAACTGATACTCATTCACTTACTTTCCAGTGAAAAATTGAGCATGATAGGGATTTCTTCCCCTTTCTGCCTGCAGGCTGGGATCTATGTCACTTATTTTGTTGATGAATGTCTTTGCATTGTTAGTATCCAACTGAATGCTCCTGTCATGCCACAGTTCAACTTCTATTAATTGTTAGGGTTGCTTGGAACAAAATGATATATTTTATGATATGCAAATCTGTTTCTTGGGCTAAATAGCCCCTTAAAACAGACTTGGAGATTGCGATATACAGTATCAATTCACGCTCAAAAGGCATCTTTTTTACCTGTTTTCTCCTAATGAATTCGGCTAACTGCACTGTTGATTGGATGCTCTAAATAGCAAAGGCCTCGATATCAAAAATGTGCTACCAGTAATTAAACTAGCCTGCACTTCTTGAAGGGGAGATGCCTTATTGCTCAATCAGTGGTCCTAGAAATAACTCTTCCCTGGGAATCAGTGATGTATGAGAGAGTGGGTTCCAAGAATTTTGGATGCTGCACTGGGTGCTTTCATGAAAAGCTGTCTTGTATCAATAACGTATCAAAAGACCTACCTGTTACGTTTGTTCTTCATTAAGAGACAAAACTTGGCATGGGTTTTAACTTCTGAACTCTTTAATATAACACAAAAATACAATGTACAGCATCTTAGCTATACAGGTGCTTCTCCAGGCTGCAAGACAGAGAGTCTGCTAACTCATCTTCTTTGTTTACACTGCATGCTTACTTACAGTCACTTTCTGGTCCCTCATGCACTGCCTACTGGGAACTGTAGTTCTTTATTATAACTACAAAACAACACATAATAACACACAAGAAGGTGGAATATCTTAACTTTTCCAAGAGCCATTAGAATGGGCAATAAATTCTGGTCTTGCTGATGATGCCTTCATCTTGTGAAATAACCACACACATGTTTAGAACAGCATCCTTGGAAAGTCAAGACAATATTTATCTCAATGCATAAGTGTGGTTTAGGAATGAAAAACAGGAGCTTTTGAATGTAGACAAAGACATTCTTCTTGTCAAAAGCTGTACCACTAAATAAACTTACCTCCTCCGTTTCCTTCTAATTCACAATTATAATTAACTCATTAAGTAGATATCTGCATCTACACCTGATTAAAACACATTAGAAGTAGTAGTTGACAATTGATTACAACCAAGAATTTTGCCAGAATTGTTTCATCTGAAGTTACACAGGGAAAGTAGGAATACAGTAACACTGCATTTTAGCCTGAAGGGCAATTCCAAGTCAACTGCAAACGCTCAGTCAGTACTGCAGTTGGTATACATAAGAGTACTGGCAGTAACCCTTTCTCAATTAAAAACAGGAAAGGGCATTATTTTGCAAATACACATGCATTGTTGAAACAATTTCTTAAACAGCACCAATAATGGTAGGGCCTCTCACACATCTGCTTCTAGATGATTGGCTACTTGGGAGATTGCACATCAGACTGAATTAATGGCTGCCGCTGCATGGTGTGGACTTATTGGGATCAAATTACTGGTTAACTGAGGTTCATATTGTCCTGCAATTAAGTCTCACCATGATCTAATTGCTACCCATAAAGTTTTATTAAACATTCTTGGGTGAGATAGCCTGTTCATAAGCATCACTGGGCATTCCTTTGACAAAATGAATTTTGGCAAGAATCTTGATGAATGTTGTTCAAAAGAATGAGTAGGAGCAATATAAAATAAATAGCATGCGCAGGAACAGAGTGAGGTGGGGATGTGTTACATCAATTGAAAGTTGCAGCAATAGTTGAGAAGAAATTTAAAAAACGTACTGGATCCCTGGCACATATTAATAGGCTCATCGAACAAATAAATAGTGAAGCTGTGCAAAACATTTATTAACCAATGGTTAAGCTTTAGTGAAATACAATTCTGGACAGCAGACTTTAGCAAGGATCTCAACATCTAAGAAAGGGTGCAGAAGGTATTTACTAGCACAGTAGATAGACGACTATTCAGAAACCCTGATGATTTGGCATCTGACTCATCAAGTAATGTTTGCTGCGCTCCCAACTCACCAGGGCTCCAGTTACCACATGACCTTCCAACTAACTGGGGCCCCAATTCTCACACTCCCATTCAACTGACTGGCATCCCCTTTCCCAAACTGGCCAGGATCCTGTTTCCTACAGTGTCTTTAACTTTACCAGGATCACTGGAACATTTATTACAACGCAATGTGACATTAAAAAAGTGAATTAAAATGCATTATTCTGAATTATATCCAATAGTCTGGTAAATCTGCCAGTCTGGTACAACTAAAGTGGGATGAGTGGGTAAATACAAGACAAATGCAGAATGACATGGATAAAAGTGAAGTTATCACTTTGGTTCTAAAAACAAAAGGAATGATTAGTATCTGAATGGTGATAGATTTGGAAATGTTGATGTACAAATGGTTCTGTGTGTCTTTCTACATGAGCCAATCAAAGCAAACATGCAGGTTTAGCAAGAGATTGAGAAACTGAATGGTAAATTGTCCTTCATTGCAAAAGCTTTGAGTACAGGATCAAGGATGTTTTATTCCAATTATACAGGACCTTGGTGAGACCACACCTGGAATAACCTGTGTAGTGTTGGTCTCTTTTATGAACAAACAAACTTGTCATAAAAGGAATGAAACAAAGACGCATTAGACTGATTCCAGGGATGAGGAGAGCTTGGGTCTACTAGATCTGTTTTCACTAGTGCTTAGAAGAATGAGAGGAAACATCATTGAAATGTACCCATTTCTGACAGGGCCTGACAAACAGGATGATGGAGATGGTTCCCCTGACTTGGTGGTCAAGAACCAAGGGCTACAGACTCAAGATACAGGGTAAGACAGTGAGAACTGAGAAAGCGGTGAACCTGTGGAATTATCTACCTCAAAGTGTAGTGGAAGGTTAAGTCACTGAATACAGTTCGGAAGGAAGTAGGTAGATTTCCTGAAAGAAATGAAGAACATAGGGAGAGAGCTGCAATATGATATTGAGGTAGGACCATGATCGTGTTGAATGGTGGAGCAGGCTTGAAGGGCCAAGTAACTACTCCTGTTCATATTTTTATGTTTCTCATCAGATTGATCTTTGGGATGTGGTGATTTTGGGGAGGGGGCCAGGGGTGGAATTGGTTATTCTATGGCAAGAGGTTATGCAGACTGGTCTATATTTGCTAGATTTTTAGAAGAGGGAGAGGCGATCTCTTGAAACTTATAATATTCTTATGGGGCATGACAGAAGATTTAAGGATGATATTTCTGTGCTTCAGTGTCCTGAATCAGGGTTCTTTCTCAAATAAGGAGTTTTCCATTTAGGACTGAGATGAGAAAAAATTATTTCACCCAGAGGGTAGTGAATTTTGGAGCTCTTTACTTAAGAGACATAGAACCATAGAATAATACAGCACAATACAGGCCCTTCGGCCCACCGTGTTGTGTCGCCCATCAAACCACACCTCAACCCTCTGACCTTTTCCTCCCGCATATCCCTCTATACCACACTCCTCCATATGCCTATCCAACAATCTCTAGAACCTGTCCAACGTATCTGCCTCCACCACTACCCCAGGCAGCGCATTCCATGCACCTACCACTCTCTGGGTGAAAATCTCCCTCTGACATTCCCCCTGAACTTCCCCCCATTACTTTAAATCCATGCCCTCTTGTCTTGAGCATTGCTGCACTGGGAAAGAGGCGCTGGCTGTCTACTCTATCTATCCCTCTCAACATTTTATACACCTCTATCATGTCTCCCCTCAT
>JARFYF010000007.1:67451735-67462940 GCA_030265395.1 Rhina ancylostomus | reverse complement strand
ATCAAGAATTCCTGAAAATTGCCAGATCATGGCTATAAGGATGTGGAAGCCAGTGTAAAAAGATTCTTAGGGTAATTACTTCCTATCATGGAGATGTACTAATAACACACTCTCACTGGACTTTCTACTGCAAATGGTTGAGTAGCTATTGTGCAACTCCAACAAAATCCACTCCCAGTGAGTAGGAGAGTGACAAATACAAAAGGCTAATTGCCACCTGAAAATCCAAGATCTATAGATTTCTGTCAAATAATGCTTACTTTATCCGTATCCTTATGATGTGGTTTGCACTTTAAGGTAAGTTCTCAGATATTAATGTTGAAGAACGCTTAGTAGATATGGCACTTAGAATATTACAAATGATACCTACATAGTCAGGAAAGGGTAACAATGTGGGACGTGTTAAGAAACCTACCATGTTAAAGGTGTATGACATAACCAGAATCATGGCTGGGAAAAAGAAGAATTTTTCCATAAATTTTGGTTGTCAACCTGGTACACATTTTGCCCCTGACCTTTGACAAGCTCTCAGACAACCTCACAGCTTTTTCATTCGTACCCACTTCACCATCCATGTGATAAAGGGGTTCAGATATGCCATACAGACTTCCCTAGCTTTCAGTTTCTCAGAGCCCTATTACTTTCATTAATATGTGCCAGTCCTTGTTGTTTTTCTTTTCATAATTAAATGAGCCTTGTTTTTCGAGTAAGGAATGAATATTTGCTAAAGCTGCCATTGCCTTCTCCAGAAACAGCCATCATTAACCTTGGCCACTCATGCTTCAAATGCACTCTGCATCCCAGATACCTCTGTTTTATTATCAAGAAATGACATTTCATGGTGCATGACTTTGTTTGTGAACAGATTGTTAGCATTTTCAATCATGCAATGCCAGCTGCTCTGTTTGTCAATCAACTTGGAGCCATGATCTAGCATTGCATGATTAATAATTCTGTGATTGGCATGTTTGCCATTTTATTTGTAAGCAAAGGAAAGCTCAAAGAAACATTGATCTACGATGAAAAATGCAAATATCATCCAAGTATGTTGTGTTAGTAAAGAGATTGTTGGTAGTCATCCAGAATTGGAAGAAGATGTTTGAAATCAGAAAATAATCCTTTTACTTCAAATAGAATCACTGAATGGTCCTGCAGGAAAGGAACCCACTTAGCCCACAGCACATGTACTGGGTATTTGGCACATCTATCCAATTAATCATTCATCTTATTTCCATTTTCCTACCCTGTAGTCCTTCATTTCTTTTTCCTTTCAAGTTTTTGTTCAGTTTTTATTTGAATCTGGCAATTGAATTTGTTTCCACAATCACATAAGGCAGAACATGCCAGATCACAACAATTCACAGTGTAGCAAATATTTCCTAGCGCCACATCTGGTTAAAATGACAATCACTTTAAATTTCTGCCCTTTGTTTACTGACCTCTCTGTTATCAGAAACAATTTTTTTAAATTTATTCTATCAAAATCAGTGTGATTTTGAACATCTCAAATAAGTATAACAGCCCTGGAAAATCTAACACCTTCCTCAATCTCTCCCTATTCCTTAACTCTTCAAACTTATACTATTTGGGTAAAATTATTCTGCACCTTTTCTAATCCCTTGACATCTTCCTAAAGCATGGTGCATAAAATTCATCATCATACTGCAGCTGAGACCACATCAATGCTTTATAAAGTTTTAGCATCACTTGCTTGCTTTTGTACTTTGTTCCTCTATTAATAAAATGAAAGAACCAATACACCTTTTTATTAAAACTTCTCAAATTGCCATGCCATCTTCAATGATTAGTGTACACTTTCTTACTGGTATCCATTTAAAAAGTACCATTTAGTACATTTTGCCTGTCATCATTCTTTCTACCAAAATGTTTCATTTCACACTTCATTGCGTAAAATATCATCTGCCATGTGTCTGCTCAATTTATCAGTCTGCTCATAACCAACTAAAATCTGTTACTATCCTTTACCTTCTGTCAAGTTTAATGTGATCATAAACCCAACAAAAATTTAAAGTCTAGAAAGAGTCCATTTAGCCCATCAAGTCTCAGTTGGTTGAAAACTAATTCTACTTCCCATGCCTTCTGTGTGCTGCACAGGTCATTGACCTTCAAGTGGACACCCACATAACGTGGGATTTTCCCTCTCGTGCCCCTTCCAGAAATTGAGTACAAGACTTCTAATCCTCTAATTATCCTACCAATTATTTTAACTCTGTTAGCCATGGTTTTCATTCCCACTGATGAAAAGAATTATTTTAACTCTAAAAATATTGGTTTTTACTCTAACTAAGCCTTTCTTAATAATGTATGCATCAATTAAGCTTCCCCTCACCATGTGTCCATGAGAAACAACCACAGACTGTCCAATCTTTCTTCAAAGCTACAATATTCTAGTTCTCTGCACCCTTTCCAATGCAATCACACATTTCCTGTAATAAACTAATCTGTAACACGTAATCAAGCTGTGGTCTAACTAGAATTATGTGCAGTTTTATGAAGACAAACAAGACTGCAGGTGCTGGAATCTGCAATGAAAAGCAGAGCACTAGAAGAACTCAACAGGTCAGGCAGCTTCAATGGAGGCAAAAAGTGTATGTCAACATTTTGGGCCGAGACCCTGTATCAGGACTCAGAGGGAAAAGGAAACATAACTCAGGTAGGGGTATAAAGGTGCAGCTCATCCATCAGCCATATCCAAGGGGGCCCCGGGAGAACATTCAGATGGATTTCATGGGGCCCCTACCAAGGAGTAGGGGGAAAAGTGATCATGGATCACTTCATTGGTGGGTAGAGGCTTTCTCAAGAGACTGCCGCGCCAGCATGGTATCATGAATTCTAGCTCAAGAAATCCTCCCCAGGTGAGGAAACCACAGTCCGGATAGACAGATCAGGATGCACATTTTGCAGGGAAGGTGATGAAGGAAATGTGCAAACCATTAAGGATCTTACAATGATTTCATATACACCACCACCCCCAGAGTTCAGGAATGGTTGAGAGAATGAACTGAATATTTAAGACAACATTAGTTAAGGCTATAGCAGAGACAGAAAAGACATGGATTGATATACTGCCAGCAATTCTGGTGAAATTGCAAGTGATCCCAAACTGCATGCTGGGTCTCAACCCCTACGAACTACTGATAGAGTGAACAGTGCAACTTCCTTATGGATTGATTTGAGGATGTGGTGAACCAGGAACTTATAGGGGTACAATGACCCAATATGTGAAGGACCTTCGTAATCAATTTAAAGCATTAAGGGATCAAGAGAAACAACAGTAACACATTACTGATCAGAGGGAAGTAGAAGGGGAGACAGTAATCATCCTGCCATCTGGGTGACCCAGTCATGGTAAGAGAGTTGCCTGAAAAGGCAGGGCTCTCTTCTAGGTGGATAGGGGCACAGGTAGTGCTACTGACAATTGACATCTGTGTCTGTGTGCAGACCTAGTGAGGCAGCCAGTGGAAACACTGACTCAGTTTAAATGCTATGACTTAACTTCTTCTCACCCACACAGGCAGACCCAGGGACCAAGTCCATACCTACTAGCAATCTCATTACAGGGAATCTAAATTATCTATGTCTCAGTTATTAAAAGAAAATTGCTCATATTCCTTTTTTTAAATCATCTTATCCATTTGTCCTGAAACCTTTTAGGATCTGTGAATATTTAGTCTGAGGTTACTCTGTTCCTACTCGCTTCCCAATATGCTCCCATTTGATGTGCTTTCTCTCTGCCATATTGCACCTTCCCAACTGTATTACCTCACATTTCTCTGGCTAAAATTCTATTTTTCACTTTCCTTCTCAACTGACCCAACAATTCATGTCCTCCTGAAGTTGAAAGCTTTCCTCTTTGTCAATCACTTGAGCAAATTTCATATCCTTTGCAAACTTCATCCCCATGTTCCCTACATATTACTTCCTACCCATTACAGCTCTGATGTTTTTCCACCCATCTAGTTTGGGAAAGTCTTTCAATGGTACCTCAGCCATGTCCCAAGTTCTTTAGCTCACCTTCCGCAGCTCTTTGCCATGTCATTTACAGTGACTTTGTTTTTGTTTGCCATCAGATGTCCATCTTGTCTCTGTTTTCATGATGTAATTAGCTTCCACCCAAAATGTAAAGCCCACCCATCTCTATCTCCTGAGAAGAATTGGACTCATATCTTGCTGGATGCACTGTGCATGTTGGTTTTGATTCTAGATTGTTTTTGGCCAAAAGATACAGAAGATTTTTCTGAATTTGGTGGCATGAAATGAAAACTGTTTGGATAGGTAGTTCTGTCAATTCTTGCTTATGGACCATATTTAAGCTCCTGAAGATGTTCTTGGCTTTGTTGATTCTCCCCTAGATATCCCAACTTACTTCAGCACCATTTCCAAACAAGTGAATGTTTCTGCATTTTAGCCCATCAAGTCTGTGTCAGCAGACAGAGCAACCCTCTTTCCCACTAAATTTCCTTGCACCCTACTCACTACACATTTCTATCTGCTACCTCCAGATTCTACCATTCACCTATGCACGACTGGCAAGTTACGGTGGCCAATTAACCTACCAGCCCAGAATTCAGGAGGACACCAGAGCACCTAGGGAAACCCATGTCATCACTGGGTGAACGTGCAAATTCCACACAGACTGCACCAGAGATCAGGATTGAATCTGGATTGCTGGAGCTGGGAGACAACAGCTCCACTAAATATACCACTATGCTGCCTGTGTGAACATGATCCTCTTATCCATACAAGAGATAATGATGCAGTGTTCAAGGCCATACTGTCTGTTCTATGGTAATCAATTTTCCGTCTGATTTACAATCTGAATGTATTGTGTCAAGTTATTTCTCTAATATATGGTGTTGGTATGTGATAGGAGAACAAGATATTCTGCAATGCCAGGGTCTTCAAGAGAAGCATCCATCTGATCCCTCTTGATGTGTCTTCTATTATACAGTCAATAGTGATACTGAAGAGAATTCCAGACATAATATACACCTGGATCACTTTGGTTTTGACTTCAAAATCGAGCCCTATTGTCATCAACACTCCATGCAAAGTCAGAGTAGAAGATGTTGATGACTTTGATTATGCAGAGAAGGATTCCAAATGCTCACAGACTACATCTCATCCTGGTTCCATGAATATTGTCAAAAGTCTTTCAAAGTCCGTAAAGCTTATATTGAGTTACCATTGCCATTCTTGGCATTGTATGTAGAGTAAATGTCTGGTCTGTACATTTATATTCTTTATTAAAACTGTCAGCCTTTTTCTGACAAATGCGATCAACTGGACTCTAATCTTACACGTTCCCTTGCTTGACAGAGATAAACGTGTAATACCATTCATTAAGTATTACTTTCTTGCCTATCTTCACTATAATCCCATTGATCCATTCATGTGGAACTGTTTCCTTTTCCCAGACTGATATAAGGAGATGGGCCAGGGTTGCTGCTGTTAACTCAGGGTTGACCTTTCACAACTCACTCCAGTTCTTCCTTGCATGGGGCTTTCCTATTTTTATGGATTTTATGCTTGGATAATTCCTTCATTTATTGGAATGGTTCTGGCTTCTGGATATTTGCTCATTTGGTGAAAAGCTTTTGTTTGCATGCCATCCACAACAAATCATGCCATGCAAATGTACATCAAGATTGTGACAAGAAAATCAGTATGCAGAATATCATTGTTGCAGTTACAGAGAAAATGCAGTGCAGGAAAACAAATAAAGTGTAAAGTGGTCACCACTGCCAAACGTTCTCTGCTCTGTTTTATGTCTATCACTGAGCATTGGCATTTACCATTGATCAGCATACGGTCAATTTGGTTCTTATCTGGGGAACCAGTTTGTGAATTTCACATTGCTGAAATAATGTTCCACTGATAACTAGATGGTTGACATTGCAGAAATCAACAAGCCCCTCCATGTTTTAATTCTTTGTGCACCACCCATGTCTTCCCACTGCTCCTTTGTTACTTCTGTTGTCCTCACTGACCTTAGCATTCTGGTATCCTGTGGATGGCAACTTTTGGCATGGTTCTCCTTCTACCTCTGTCTGTAGTGCAAGGTAGAAGTTAACTTCTGCTTCTTCATCACTGTCACTTATAGGAACATAACACTGTCATGGGTTGATGTTATTGTGCTTCCCATTTGGTCTCATAAGTCTGATAATCTTCCGCTCAAACAGAGACCAGCCCACTCCCTTCTTCCAAATGTGTGGAGTATTCCATCATCCTATCTAGAGGAAAGAAAAGTTTGTTTCATTGCTGTGGTTAATCTTCCTGATCCTTCTATCTGTTCTCACTGCCACAAACAGGACATATGCCCTGTCATGCCTCATCTCTGCTGTGCTTACGTACCTGTTTTGTACACTTCCTACAAGTTCCAAAAACAATGTTGGATGTTGTCTTGAAGTCCCCTTACCAATAAATTTCTCTTGGCCTTTGCCACTGTTTATCATACTAATTATTGACTCCTGAAACCATCTGTAAGAGTAGCTGAATTCTCCAACCCTGTTTCTGTAACATCGTTGATTTTTTTTGTAGCCCTGTGCCCAACACCCCAACCTTGGGGATTTGTGCATCTGTTTCATCTAACCCACCCTCTTCAGCACAACCTGGAAAAAAATCCCCCACCAGCATAGACCTTTGAGCTGCATGCCCCTTGAAGTTAAGTTTAAATCATTTATATAAACAACAAATATCAAAGGACCACAAACCATGTCTTGTTGAACCCATTGGTAGCAGCCTTCCAGTCACTAAAAAAATCCAGATATGAAGTTATGATACAATTTGGGAAGGCTGATGAAGAAATTACCTTCCACAACATTAAAATGTTGGAACAATGTTTTCCAAAAGCTGGAGAATTTCAATGTTGATTGTTCAACACTCCAACATAAAGAATTGGAGTGTTGAACAATCTTAACTTCACTGCAAGGTTGTCAGCTGAAGGAATACTACAATACAGTGTGTTGAGTATGTCTGTGAAGACCCCCGCAAGGTGGAAAGGAGGCGTGAAGAGGCACAGCACCAAGACTCCAGATCAAGGGTAGATGCCCTTTGTCAGGAAGAGTTTGTGTCTGGAGTACGGAATCATGGAGTCATAGAGTTATTAAATAAAACAGCAAAGAAACAGATCCAATGACCCATTAAATCACCACCAATTATCAAAGTAAATTTACTATTGCCAATTAATCTATCAGCCTGCATGTTTTCGGGATGTGGGCTATAATGTGTTAGCTTTTTTAGGGGAAAACAATATGGTACAATATTGTCTGCATATTTTTTTAAAACTATTGCACCATTAGGGAGTAGCAAACTATAGTCAGACAGTATATGGTACAGTAACCACTGGTTTCATTAATATGAGTAATAATCAACCTTCAGACTGCTTCTAAACATAACTTACAAGCAGTAATCGGTTTTGAATATTTGTATCAGCCACACTGCTGGTAGCTGAGTATTTTTTGCCAACAAATGATATTTGACTAATGATATTTGATAAATGATATTTTGTCCAGTTGCAGCAGCCAGGGCTGCAGAGGGGAGAAGGCAGAAGCCTTTAAAAACTTGTTACTGACTGGCTGCGTTGCCACACACGTTTGCCAAAAGAAAAGAAAGTTGTGTCAGGTGAGATTTGGCTGCTGTAGGAGTAGGGAGCTGAGGCCTGGCTAGACAGGCTTTGGCAAAGAGGCACTGGTGAGCAGCTGGTAAGAATCAGCTAAACATTTTATTTTCCTGTTAATCTGTGATCTTTGTAAATAAAATGGCAGTCAGGGCAGTGGAATGCTGCTGCAAGATATGGGAAGTCAGGGAAACTTGCGTTCTCCCTGATGATGACATCTGCAGGAAGTGCAACCAGCTACAGCTCCTGACAGACTGGGTGAATAAACTGGAGTCAGATGTACTCAGGATCATCCAGGATTCTGAGGATATCGTAGATGAGAGTTTTAGTGAGGAGGTCATATCTCAGGTTCAGGCTACAGATAGATGGGTGACCACCAGGAGTAGGCAGACAGTGTAGGGTTCCCCTGTGGTCTTTCCCCTCACTAACAGGTGTCCTCCTTTGGATACTGTCAGGAAGAGGGTGACCTATCAAAGGCCAGCATCAGTAGCTGGGTCAGTGGCACCGTGCTTAGATATTGAGGCAAAGAAGGAAAGGGTGAAGTCAGGCAGAGTGATAGGGGACTTGATAGCAAGGGGTGCAGATGGGAGTTTCTGTGGCCGCAATCAAGATTCCAGGATGGTGCCAGGGTCGTGCAATGGTTACAGGTCATTCTGAGAGCGGACAGTGAGCAGTTAGAGATTGTGGTCCACAGAGGTACCAATGACATAGGCAGGAGCAAGAATGAGGTCTCGCAAATGATTTTAGGGAGCTAGGTAGAAAGTTAAAAAAGCAGGACTTCTGGAGCTGTAATCGCAGGATTACTGTCTGTTCCACATACTAGTGAGGTTGGAAATAGATACATAGTGCAGTTCACTACATGGCTAAGGATCTGGTGCAGGAAGGAGGGCTTCAGATATGTGGATCATTGGGGTCTCTTCCAAGGCAGACAGGACTTGTGCAAACAAGATGGTTTGCATCTGAACTGGAGGGGAACCAATATCCTTGCCAAGAGGTTTGTGAGTGTTGCTCAAGAGGGTTTAAACTAGAGTGGCAGGGGCATAGGAACCACTGTAGTAGGGCAACAGGTTGAGGGCAAGAAAGATGGTCTGACAAAAATATTGAAAGGAAGGAGAGCAAGGGACAGGCTAATAGACCTAGTGGGTTTGATGGGCTAAAATGTGTTTATTTCAACACTAGGAGTACTATGGGTAAGGAGGATGAACTTGGAGCCTTGATCAGTACATGGAATTATGATGTTGTTGTCATTAGAGACCTGGATGTGTGAGGGACAAGACTGGTTGCTCAATGTTCCTGGGTTTCATTGTTTTAGATGTGATACAGGAGGGATAAGAAAAGTGGAGGGGTTGTACTGCTGATAAGGGAGACTGTCACAGCAGTATTCAGAGAGGGGTCATCCACATAGGCAATGTGGGTGGAGCTCAGAAATAAGAAAGGTGCAATTGCCCTGATCGGATTATACTATAGGCCTCCTAATGGCCACCAAGAGGTGGAAGAACAGATATGTAGACAGATTATGGAAAGGTGCAGAAACAAGAGGGTTGTCCTTGTGGGGGACTTTTACTTCCCCAGTAAGGATTTGAACTTCCTTGATGAAAGAAGCTTAGATGGGGTGGGATTTCTTCAGCGTATCCAAGAAGAGTTCTTTAAACAATATGTGGAGAATCCAACTAGACCTAGTTTTGGGAAATGAGCCAGGCCAAGTAACAGACCTGATTGTGGGTGAACATTTTGGGAATAGTCACCACAATTCATTGTTTTAAGATAGTTATGAGTTAGGGTAAAATTGGATCTTGTAGGAAGGTACTAAATTGGGGGAGGCCAAATTATGGCAAGATAAGACAGGAACTAAGGGGCATTGACTGGGAGCAGCTGCTGTTGGACAAGTCCACGTCTGGCATGTGGGAGTTGTTTAAAGACCAGCTGATCAAAGTTCAGGATTAGTATGTTCCAGTAAGGACAAGGGTAGTATGGTAAAGGAACCTTGGATGACCCAAGAGGTCCTGAATTTAGCCTGGAAGTAAAAGGAAGTGTGCATAAGGTTTAGGAAGCTAAAATCAAATTGGGCCCTTATGGAATATAAAGATGGCAGCAAAGTGCTCAAGCAGGTAGGCCAAAAGGGGCTGTGAAATGTCCTTCGTGAGCAGAGTCAAGGATAATCCCAAGGCATTTTATACTTGTATTAAGGAAAAGAGGATAACTAAGGAGAGGCTAGGTCCACTCAAGCATTAAAGAGGGAATTTGTGCTTGGAGTCAGAGCAAGTGGCTGAGGTACTAAATGAGTACTTTGCCTCAGTATTTACCAAGGAGAAGAAATTGGAGGACAGTGAAAACAGAGTCAGCATGTTATTGTGCTGGGACATTCTGAGATTAAGGAGGAGATAGTGCTGGGTCTTCTGAAAAGCATTTAGGTGGATAAATCCTCAGGGCCTGATGGCATATATTCCAGAATATTGAAAGAAGAAAGTGAGGAGATTGCTGGGACTTTGACAAGGATATTCGTGTCCTCACTGGCAACAGATGAGATCCTACAAGACTGGACAGTATCGAATATTGTGCATTTGTTCAAGAAAGGAAAAGGGATAATCTGGGTAATTATAGGTCAGTAATCCTTGCATCAGTGGTAGGGAAGCTATTGGAGAGGATACTGAGGGATAGGATTTATGCACATCTGGAAAGCTGTGGCCTGCTTGGGGACAGTCAGCATTGTTTTACATGGGGCAGATCAACTTGATTGAGCTTTTTGTGGAGGTGAAAAAGAAGCTTGATGAGGGTAATGCAGTTGACATTATCTACATGGACTTTAGTAAAGAATTTGATGAGGCCTCTTTTGGTAGGTTGATTCATAAGATAAAGATGCCTGGGATCAAGTGTAAATCGCAAGTTTGGGTTTGGAACTGGCTTGCCCATAGAAAATAGAGTTGGGGTGGAAGGCTGTTATTCTGGCTGGAGGACCGTGATGAGTGATGCTCCCCAAGGAATGGTGCTGGGACCTCTGTTTGTGATATCAATGATTTGGATGAAAATGTCAATGGATGGATTAGCAAGTTTGCAGATGACACCAAGATTGGTGGAGCTGTGGATAGTGTAAAGGACTATCAAAGAATACAGCAGGATATAATTCAGTTTTTGATATGGGCAGAGAAGTGGCAGGTGGGGTTTAATCCAGGCATGTGTGAGGCATTGCACTTTAGGAAGTAAAATTAAAGGAGGAAGTATACAGTTAATGGTAGGCCCCTTAATATCATTGAGGTACAGGGGAATCTTGGGGTCCAGGTCCATAGTTCACTGAAAATAGTTATGCAAGTGGATAAGGTGGTAAAGAAGGCGTATGGAATGCTTCCCTTCATTGGTAAGGATGTTGAGTATAAGAGTAAGGAAATTATGCTGCAGCTGTGTAAAAATTCAGTCAGACCACACTTGGAGTATTATGTGCAGTTCTGGTTGCCCCATTATAGGAAGGCTGTGGAGATTGTGGAAAAGGTGCAGAAGAAGTTTACCAGAATACTGCCTGGATTAGAGGGTTTGAGCTATAAGGAGAGGTTGGATGAACTTGGGTTGTTCTC
>JARFYF010000007.1:67388319-67401158 GCA_030265395.1 Rhina ancylostomus | reverse complement strand
TACAGCACATGGATTCCATGCTGGACTGATTGCATAATGACACACACCTGAGCCCCATTAGGGGCCTAGCATAAGTAGCTGGGTTTCTCAAGCACTAGTTACCAGAGTATTGGTCAATCTTTGGGTATACTTTGACTCCTGGCTGCTTAGAGTGGTCTACTCTTGAGCAGTCCTATGTTCTCTGTTCCTCTTTGAATATCCAGTTCATGTTGGGATTCCCTCTCAGATCTGAGGCACAATTCCTTCTAGTTGCTGCTTGTGTTTGGTCCTGAGGAAGTATCCTGACTCCTGTCTTGTACCAGTGTGCTGCATTTGGGTTCTCTGTGAGCTTGCTCTTTGCTTAACATTGTGATACCTTACAGATTGTAGCCAGAATTGAACCCCGGTTGCTGGTGCTATAATAGCATTAGGCTAACCACTACACTACCGTGCCTGCCTACTGTCCTTTCCTACTGGATTCCTCCTTAACTTCTTCAGCCTTTTACCTCTTCCACCTCTCACCTCTCAGCTTTTTACATCACTCCCTTTTCCTCCCCCCCATCCACTCTTTTCCCTGACCCCCCCCCCCCTCACCTGGACTCAAACTGTGGTCCCCTCCCTCCTCTGTCCTGACCTTCTTATTCTGTCTTCTGCCCTCTTCCTTTCCAGTCCTGATGAAGGCTTTCGACCCAAAATGTCAACTGTTTATTTCCCTCCATAGATGCTGTCTGACTTGCTAAGTTCCTCCAGCATTATGTGTGTGTTGCTACAAAACAGTTCACAGGTATATCTTAAAGGTCTTAAACTTAAAATCTGTAAATCTTGAAAACTTGCAAGTTCTGACTGCCTAATCATCTGTCCTTCAATGAGGGGTGATACCCACAGCAATTAATGCAAAGAAAAAATGTTGACCTGTAATACTTCCAGTTCAATGTAGTTTTGTTTTATTTCTTGTGTTTTTAGTGAGTTTACCATGTGGTGGTGCAAAACAACCATTTGTGCATTCAAAGCAATTGAGAGTGAGCAAGCAACAATGGAATTAAGTGTGATTTTTTTTCTTCTCTCTCAATCTAAAGCTGTTCATTTTGCATGCAACCTTTTTTTTCCTGCTGATTTCAAGATGAGCATTGAACTTGGGTGAATAAGAAGTTTTGCTAAAGTATTTCAATGGACCATCTTGATCAGGCCTGTCCTCCTTCTCTGGAGACTTTGTGTGGTATGGTTATGGAACATGGAGCAGATGATTCCAGTCTTGAAGGCAACAGTGCATGTGTACTGTAAAGATGTTTAACTTACCAAAGTTTCTGCTGTGTCATTTAATACAGATGAACATGTCTCAGTGTAGCTTTAATTTGCCTCTATGGTTCTTGGAAGGATTATCAACTATAGATTGAATCATCTGGGAGCAATACTGCAAACATGTCCTGTCCAGTAAAAAGACAAATACAGAGCATTGACTTAAAATTAAATTCCTGCTTTTATCCTTGGAGCTGGGCATTGCCCAGAAAAATCCTATGTTGCCAATACTGAATATTAATGGATATGATGCTGACAAGGTCACATTTATTGCATATCTCTCAAAGTGTAATTGCCCACCTTATGTTATAGAACATTAGATCCTTCCATCTCTTTAACTCTTCTGACCTCTCATATCATGTTCCCTTTGCCCCTTATTTGGTCCTTGCTGACTTCACTTGTTCACATTCTTATCTTCAGTTTCAAATCCTTCACAAATTGTAGTGTTCTTTCCTTTTAGAAATAAAGAATTAAATTGGGACCGTAGGCACTTGGTTATCTGAATACTTTCAAAATGTCGCCTTATGCAAGCTCAGGTTGTATTACATCCAGTGCAAGCCAAAGTGAATGAGACTATCCACTTGAAGTGGCCTCATTTAAGGTTTGACATGATTGTTAAAAGCTCACCTGACGTTACATTGTCACTTCCTCATTAACCTGGACCTGAAAGCCCTTGATTCTGATGTGAAACTGGTAATATTACATTGTCCTTGCATAAGCCAAGCACAGTAGATGATGTTAAATTATTTATTAATCATGCAAGAAATGACAGCCTAGCTTATTTTAGTCTTGTTTGTCCTCTGTTTGGCATTTTAATAATTCTGCCCTTCTAGAGGAAGATCAGATTTAAATTAGTATTAAAAAATATAAGCTTAAAAGGGTAATTTGGTAAACCAATGCCCCCAATCAGCAGCAGTGCATCCAGATAAATTACATCCCATAGCTGTGAGCTTATAATTATTCATTTTAATGTCCACCATAGATTTTCTGTCAAGATGGCCCCCACTGAGAGTGCTGCATTGTGGAATTAGCATTGAAGTCATGACATAACAAATACAGATCAGGTGTTATCATCAACAACAAGAAAACCCTAGTCAGTCTGACAATTTATATCCCAGAAATAGTTCAACTAATCCAGCTGACAAACAATTCAATTGGATATTCTTCAGGTCATTTTTTGGGGATTAATCTTCCACTGAGTTTCATTTCTTATGTATGCTGCTTTTAGTATACTCATAGCATTTGCATAACTTCCTGCCTGTACAAATTTATCAGACATCAGTAATTTATCTTAAGCTGGTCAAAGTGTTCTGTAAAAATATGCAGGCAGGTATTCATGTAAATGCTTTAAGAGGTGCACAATTTACTGAGCAGAAGGTATCATAACTATTGGTATTATTCATAAATATATGCAGAGGCTTCAAGTACTGGTTGCTTTTGGATCTTGTGCCTTCAATCTGTATCGTCTGGCCATGGAGAATTAGACAAGAGGGACTGTGCACCCATAATCATTTCTCAATGGCTTTCCCATTTCAAAGAAAGCCACAGAACAAAATTTGAGTAGGTTCTCTTACTGGCATGTAACTGATCCTGTTACTGATCTCGATCCTGTTCTATTACTGATCCAATGTGAATTTTCTCCCTACATCCTATACTGACAATCATTGAACTATCAGTGGGACAGACAAAGATGTAGTGTACCACATTTATCTAAATAAGAAAAGCAGAGCAAGGTTCATCAGAAGCTAAGGCACTTCTTCATGAATACCTGTTGTAGTAATTTGATAGCATCTTATGGGGAGTATATCGGTGTAGGGTACACTAGTGGGGTAACTGATGTTTGTATATTGAAGAAGGGCAGTATGGATTAGCCAAGAAACTACAGGCCAGTGTGCCTATGTCAGTTGTAGGGAACTATAAAAAAAATCTTAGGGATAGAATTTATGATCATATGGAAAGGCAAGGATTGATTCGGGGGAGTCCGCGTAGTTTTGTGCATGGGAGATCCTTCCTCACAAAACTGATTGAGTTTTTTTATGGAGGTTACTCAGAAAATTGATGAAAGAAAGCAGTAGATGTGATATATGGATTTTTGCAAGGATTTTAACAAGGCCCTGAAAGTGAGGGCACTTGGGATTCAAGGTGTTTTGACAGACTGGATCCAAAATTGATTTGACAATAGGAGGCAGTTGCTAGTTGTGGAAATTTGATTATTTGACGAAGTCTGCAACCGGTTGTGTACCACAGGGATTGATGCTGGGAGCTTTGTTGTTTGTCATAAATATAAGTGACTTAGATAAGGATGTCTATGATCTAAGTTTATTGAAGACATGAAAATTGGTGAAATTGTAGATGGTAAGGACATTTGCATAAGGATACAGAAGGACATAAGTCAGCTGGAAAGTTGAGCAGAGCAGGGCAAATAGAATTCAATCCAAATAAGTGTGAGATAATGCATTTTGGCTTGCCTAATATTGGCAGGGCATGTACAGTAAACAACAGGAACTTTTGAAGAACTGATGCACAGAGCAGCCTTGGGGTGCAAGTTCGTAGCTCTCTAAAAAATAGCAACATGGGTGGATAGGGTAGTGAAGAAGACATTTAGCTTACATGCCATCATAAATAGAGGTACTGAGTATAAGAATTGGCACATCATGTTGCAGCTGTACAAGACTTTTGTTAAACCACTCTTGGAATATTGTGTGCAGTTCTGGTTACCACAACATAGAAAGGATGTGATAGTGCTAGAATGCAGAAGAGATTCACCAGGACGTTGCCTGGAATGGAGGCCTTGAGTTACAAGGAGAGATTGAATAGGCTGGATTTTCTCTCACTGGAGCACAGGAGGCTGACGGGTGACTGGATATAAGTTCATAAAATTATAGGGCATAGATAGGGTAGATCGTCACAGTCCTTTTCCAACAGTAGTGGAGTCTAAAACTAGGGGAGGTATTTAAAGGAGATCTGAGGGGCAAGTGTTTTACACAGAAGGAGGTAAATATATAGAACAAGCTGCTAGAGGAGATGGTAGAGGCAGGTACAATCACAGCAATTAAAACCCATGTGAGCAGGTGAACCTTTGTTTTGCATGCCATCTAGACAGGTCATTCCATACATAAGTACATCGCAATAGTACAAAACAAAAAAACAGAATACAGAATATAGTGTTACAGTTACAGACAAAGTGCAGTGCCAATAGACAAATAAACTGTAAGAGTAGACTAAAGAGTTCATCTTTATCATACAAGAGGTCCATTCAAGAGTTTTATACCAGCAGGATAGAAGCTGTGCTTGAGCCTGGTGGTACACGTTCTCATGCTTCTGTATTTTCTGTCCAATGGAAGGGGGGAAAAGAGACATTGACCAGTGTGGGAGGGGTCCTTGATTATGTTGACTGCTTTCCTGAAGCAGCAAGAAGTGCTGAGGGAATCAGTAGAGGGGAGACTGGTTTCTATGATAAACTGGGCCGACCACAACTCTCTGTAATTTCTTGTGGTCTTGGGGAGTGTAGTTGGCATATCAAGCAGTGTTGCATCCAGATAGGATGCTTTCTGTGGTGCATCTGTAAAAATTGGTGAGGGCCATCAGGAACATATCGAATTTTCTTAGCCTTCTGAGGAACTTCAGTGACCAAAGAATTGATTGTGGAATTCAGGAAAGGGAAGTCCAGAGAACACACACCAGTCCTGATTGAAGGGTCAGTAATGGAATGGGTGAACAGTTTTAAGGATCTATCCTGGGCCCAACACATTGATGTAATCATGAAGAAGGCACGCCGGTGGCTGTACTTCTTTGGGAGTTTGAGGTGATTCGGTATGTCACCAAAAACTCTTGCAAATTTCTGTAGATGTACATTGGAGAGCATGCTGACTGGTTGCATCAGAGCCCGGTATAGAGGCTCCAATGCACAGGACACAAGAAATTGCAGAGGATTGTAGAATCAGCCAGCTCCATCACAGACAAAACTCTGCCCACCATAGAGGACATCTTCAAGAGGAGGTGCTTCAAGAAGGTGGCATCTATCATGAAGGACTCTCACCATCCGGATCATGCCCTCTTCTCATTACTACCATCGGGAAGGAGGTACAGGAGCCTGAAGACCCAACACTCAATGATTCAGAAACAGCTTCTCATCCACTGCCATCAGATTTCTGAATGGTCAATGAAACCTTGAATACTACTTCATTATACTATTTATTTATTTTGTAATTCATAGCAATTTTATGTCTTTGTACTGTACTGCTGCCACAAAATAACAAATTTCATGACATGTGAGTCAGTGATAATAAATCTGAAAAAAATAGCGTCTACATGACTGGACCAGGACAAATTATTGGTGGTATTTACACTTGGAAAATTCAAGCTCTCAATCATCTCCACCTCAGCACCATTATACAAACAGGGGCGTGCTTTTGTACTTTTGTGAAATTTCACAAATTCATTTACAATGATACCGTCCCTTTTTCAGGTCAAAGGATTTTAGTTCTGAACACTGCCTTACTCGGAGTTACCAAGAATGCATGTTATTTTCAGGCTATTTTCTTGTTGAATCTTCATCATCTATTGAAGGCAATTCCTTGAAGCCCTCAACTCAATCACTCATATATAGTGAATACCTGTTCTCATGTTTATCTTTGTATGACTTTATTCATCACTGATCTCCACAAGAACCACTATAATTTAATAATGACAAGAGGAACAAACCAGTATTTTCATCAATCCAAGATCTTTTCTCCAATCCTTCAAAGTTCTACTTTGAAAGTTAATCAATTATGTGACGATTTTCAAAGAATGTTTTGAAATCTAAGAACTAATCAAGCTGCCTTCATCTACCACTCTATCTACCAAAGGAAAAATTCAGCCCTGGTGTTGAGATGTACTGTTTTTCTCCCCAGAAGCTACAACTCTAATAAGCCCTTCTCTTTTCAGGTGGCCAAGCAGACTATCTTGAAAAATCCCTCTGGTAACTTGTCTTCAACAGAAGTTGAAAAACTAATGTAATAGTTTTTGAACTTGGTCCCATTTGACTTGCAGTAGAGTGTTAACTTCCCTCCAATTCATGTAAGCAATCCACAGCTCCAGTGAACTAATTAAAAATGTAAGCAATAGGCTCATTGAGCTAGTCTTGCTCTCAGGTGGATGTTATCAGCTTGATCCGACAGATGTGATTTTCAGGATTATATCCACATCTATTCTGACATTTACAAGTTTGGTTTCATTGCATTAATGGAGACTAAAGCAGAACCTGTAGGAATAAAGGCTAATGGAGAATAGCAAAATAATGGTATTTACGGGGAGGACACCTGAAAAGCTTTCAAGAAATATAGTGCTATGCAGTGCGATATTAACCTACTTCAGATTAAGTTTTTTTTAAAATTATTGCCACTGTTGTTAACCATTACTTCCTTCTCCTTTTGTCTACTCTGATGCAGCTTTCACTGCTTTTACTTATGATCACTCTGATTTTTTTTATCTTGGATTAAATGCCTTGACATTTTCACACACCCATATGCTTGTGGTAGATCGGTGTTACATCAAGGCACTATGGATCATTTCAATCATGTGCCCCTACTGCAAACTGGGCCCTGGGCTTTGGGAATGACTGAAAGGGTGCTGTACATTTTTCCAATGGAAAATATGCCACTGGGAACTGGAAATGGATCCAGATCGTTGTTGGTGGGGGGGGGGGGGTGGAATGAGTGATAGGTGGACTTGGCAGAAGACGGAGCCGATAAATGGAAGAAGAGACTGGTACCTAGGGTGGGGTCACTAAGGAACGTGAGCAATTGAAGATGTAATCATTCAGGAATGATCTCCTATTCACAAAACTCAGAGAAAAATAAAATCTGGCTAATTATGACCCAATGAATTTGAATCATCAACAAAGTGATAGAATCAGTCATCTACAGTGCTCTCAAGCACCACTCATTTATCAATTACACACTCATAAATGATCAGTTTGTGGTTTGCTGGGGACCACATCTCAGCTGAGGTCCAAATATGAATTAAAGAACTGAGTTCTAGGGGCGAGGTAAGAGTGAGTACCTTGGAAATCAAGGCAACATTTGAGTGAATGCAGAATCAAGAAACCCTGGTAAAATGGCATCAAAGGAAAAACAATCTAGTGAAAGGAAGATAGCTGTGGTTGTCGGAGATCAGCCATTCCAGCCTCAAGACGTCACTGCTGAAGTTCCTCAAGGACACTGTCCTAATCCCAGACATCTTCAGCTGCTTTATCAATGACCTTCTTCCCATCACAATGTCAGAAGTGAGGATGTTCACTAATGATTGCACAATGATCAATACCACCCGAAACTCCTCAGCAAATGAACTAGCCCATGCCTGAACGCAGCAAAGCCCAGACAACATTCAGCCATGGGCTGATAAGTGGCAAGTAACACTCATGCTACAGGATTGCCAAGCAATGACCATTCCGAGAAGAGAAAGTCTCACCATGCAATACTTGACGTTTATTGATATTAGTCTATTGGTATTGGTATTGGTCTATTATTGTCATTTGTACCGAGGTACAGTGAAAAACTTGTCTAGCACTCTGATCATACAGGTCAATTCATTACACAGTGCAGTTACATTGAGTTAGTACAAAGTGCATTGAGGTAGTACAGGTAAAAACAATAACAGTACAGAGTAAAGTGTCACAGCTACAGAGAAAGTGCATTTAATGACATTACCATCACTGAATCTCCAATAATCAACATCCTGAGGGCAACCATTGACCTAAAGCTCAGCCAGACCAGCTACGTTGTTCCTGTGCCGACAAGAGCAGCTCAGTGCTGAGTCTCCTGCAGTGAGTGAATCTCCACACCCTTTCCATAACCTGCAAAGCAAAAGTTAGAGTATGATGAAATACTCTCTGCTTGTCAATGTGAATGTAGTGCGAGAAACACCCAAGGATTTACACACCATCCAAGAAAAAGCAACATGTTTATTTAACAACTCCACAGCCACTCTACTCATGCATTCCTTCCACCACTCACACACAGTGATTGCAGTGTGGACCAACTGCAAAATAGATTGAAGTTACTCATCCAGGATATTTCCACAGCATGTTCCAACTCGGCGAGTGCTCTCACCAAGAAGGACAAGGGTAGCAGGCGCATGGAAACACCACCACTTACAGGTAGCCCTCCAGGTTGCTCATCATCCTGAATTGGAAATATATTGCTAGTCCTTCATCAGTCTAAATCCTGAAACTTTTACCTAGCAGCACTATGGGAATACCTTCATTAGAGGAATAAAGGGCAGTACAGCATAGGAACAGGCCCTTTGGTCCACAATGATGCCAACATAATGCCAATTTAAACTGCACATCTGCCCGCACATGGTCTCTATCCCCTTATTCCCTACTTGTTCATCTGTCTATCTAAGTGCCTTTTTAAAATTGCTGTCGTATATGCTTCCACCACATTCTTGGGCAGTGTGTTCCAGGCACCTACCGCTCTCTGTGCAAAAAAGTTGCCTCACAAATCTCCTTTAAACTTTCCCTCTCTTATACTAAACCTGTGCCCTCTAGATGACATTTCCACCCTTTGAAAAGGTGCTGACTATCTACCCAAGGTTTAAGCCTCTCATATTTTTATATACTTCTATCAGGTCATCCCTCAGACTCTGATGCTTTAGAGAAAACAAACCAAATTTGGCCAACCTCTCCTTATAGCTAATATTGTCTAATCCAGGCAGCATCCTGGTGAACATCATCTGCACCCTCTCCTAATTCTCCTGATCCTTCCTGTAATGCAGCGACCAGAAATGAGCACAATACTCCAAATGTGGCCTATTTAAAGTTTTATACAGCTGCAACATGACTTCCCAACTTTTATACTCAATGCCCCAACCAATAAAGGAAAGCATGCCGCATGCTTCTTTACCATACTATCTATTTGCATTGCCACTGCAATAGTTCAAGAAGGCAGCTCAGCACCAGCTTTTCAAGTCCAATTAGGTATGGGCAACCAATGCTGGCCTTGCCAAAGATGCCCAGATTCCAAAAATTAATCAAAGAGAAAAGATTGGGGCTTGGAGGTGCAGAAGGATGTTCACCAGTGATTGAGGCATGGAGGAGAGGGAAGGGGTGGGATAAGAGTCCTTCATCAAAGATGGTGTTTGAAGATTGGGGATCTTTATCAATGATTGGGGCCAGGAGGGGGATCCTGCACAATACTTGGGGCTTGGGGTCTGTGGCAGTGTTCAGGTGAAAGGCTGGGGGAGGGGAGTGGAGATCAGGGTCTACATCAGGATCCTCAGACGGGAGGGAAAAATAGTTGACGGAGGAAGGAAGGGGAGCACAAAATGGGCTCAGAACATTGGAAGCCAGGATAAGGCATCACATGCCCTCTGAGGGTCAGGCATTAGAATGCCTCAGTCAGAAGGAATTGAGAACATTGGAGTATTTGGATATTGGAGGAAAGTCAGATCAGTGAGTTAGGGGTCAGTGCCTGGGCCTCATGGGATTAGAAGCAAGGCTGGCAGTGAAGTTCTTCGGTGCCTTTTGGGATGGGGAAGAAAGATGAACGGTAATGAAGGGAGCTACTTGTCATATTCTCTATTTCTGAAAGATAATACCATCAGTGTTTAGTCAGACTGATGATGCATGAGTGTGGGAAACCTTCATGGGCTCCTTTGAGGGCACAGGTAAAATATTGATGAGATATTTTATCACCTTGATAGAAGTTGTGTTTTATACTTCAGAATATGGGTGTACATCTTAAGCAATTTTCATATTTAAATTCCAAAGGTGTTTCTATTTTCAAGCGGGAAGTGTTTGTTTGGTTCTTGAAATTAACCTATTATTAAGACTTTAAATCATAATATCTAAATGGGCAAAGGCCCCCGTGTTTTTTTTCTGATTTGTGCCATTTATGGATTTGTATCGATCATACATATTTTTATAAGATCTGTATCTTTATTAGTCATACGTGCATCGAAACAGACAGTGAAATGCATTTTTTGTGTAGAGTGTTCTGGGGGCAGCCCTACTAACATCATTTAAAAAATACTAAGTGAGGAAATCTTGGTATTCATTGCTGTCAATCTCATATTGCTACATACAGTATGCAAGACTGAAGCTAGCTGGTGCAAATTAGATTATCATAGATATATCATCTGATAATATGCTTTTCATTTTGTGTATTGTTCAGTAATAATCACAATTTTAAAAACACACAGATCTTCCATAACCTGGCTAAAATCATAAAAAAGCATATTAGCATGTGCTACTTGACATCACAGTTCCCTGGCATACATAAGGAAGTTTCTCCTGGCCCTGGATGAATATGTAAGGGGCATTTGCTACAATGTACTCTTTGGCCATATTTTGGTAAGCAGATTTAGAATGGCCATTGATAGGGGCGACCTGAATGAATGAAAAGTCTATTTCTCAATCTGGCTATGTCCCTCCATGTGATCTATTCTTCTTCTCCCCCTTCCATATAAATGAATATAGACTGCTAGCTGAGGGAGACATTAAAAGGTATCACACCAAAATATATATTTCAGAATCAGAATCAGTTTATTGTCACTTCCAGCTATACTTAGAACATGCATGGGAGCGAAATGCCGTACTCCACAGATCAAGGTGCTGTTCACATTAAAGACAATTGGAAACACAAAGACAGAAAGACATTAATGACATTGGACCCTCACTAAAAGAGACTCGAAGAAATAAAAGAAACAGCTTAAAATGAACGTACTGATGCCGCAGTCCTCGGACACGTAAAGTGCTGGTGCATTTTTTTTATTCCTAGTATCCTTTAGTATTAGAGGGAGGGAATGGAGGGATGGGGGGGCAGCATTTTGAGGGAATTCATAGTTCTGATGGCTTGCAGGAAAAAGCTATTGCACAGTCTGTTTGTTCTTGCACGGATGCACCGGAGCTTTCTTCCAGATGGCAGGGGTGCAAAAAGGTGGTGGGAGGCATGAGAAGTGTCAGACATTATGTGTGTTGCTTTTCTGACACAACGGTCCATATATATGTCTGCAATAGATACTATTATACTTAAATGATGCTGTCATACCTGTCTCACCCACTTCTTCAGGCATCTCGTTCCATATACTCTCATGTGAAAAAGTTGCCCCTCAGGCACCTTTTAAATCTTTCCCGTCTCACCCTCAATCTATGCCCCCTAGTTTTTCACTACAGGGAGGACCCGTAGGGTAATTTGGAGCACAATGGGCAGCACAGGCTTGGGAGGGCCAAAGGGCCTGTCTCTGTGCGTATGAAAGAAGATTCACGCAGAGAATAAACAAATGCCTGTTCTTGCGGTTTTCACTTTATGTAATTTTTAAGTAACCCTTTAAAGATTGAGAATTATGTTTTTTTTTCATTTTTATTCGTGCAATATAAATGCAAATTCTTACTTTATCGTTTCAAAAAAATGCCCTTTGTGACACATTTGCTTTCTTCTCCTTTCAAATTAAGACCAACAAGACTCTGAAACCCAAGACTGATGCAGCTACATTGAAAAGGAATATCAACTGGCAGCCAATCATATTGTCTCACCCAGTGCACTCAGCCCCATCTCCAACAATTAGAGGAGTGTTGTGCTACAATTGAATCCCTCAGCAAGTTAGCAGCACACTGATTAAGCTCTCAAAGCTCTCTGCAGCTAATTTACTTTTGTAATTAATCAGAAGCTATTTTAAACCAGTTTGTGAATCACAAAGAGTGAAAATGTAGAGCATTACCCAATGTATTTCTGCAATAAATTGCATCCTAATGATTCTCATTTGCATTGCAAAATTGATTTGCTTTTGAAATTACAATACCTTTTCCAAATAACTAAGTTGGTAAGTTTCACTTTGCATATTTATTCTGTAATGACTTAACTTTTGCAAAAGAAAATTTTGTGCTGTTCTACCTTAATATTCTGCAATAAAAATGGAAAATATAGAAAAACACAGCAGGTCAGGCGGCATCTATGGAGAGAAAGAAACAAAGTTAGCATTTCAGGTCATCAGAACTAGAGATAATTAGAGAGTAATTTTTTGTTAAGTGGAGGGGAGAGAACAAAGGGAATGTCTGCGATAGGGTAGAAGCTAGAAGAGACTGGATGACACAAGAGGTGGTGGTGCTGGCTGGGAGACGATGGTGAAGGCTCGTTAACTACAGCTGATTTGTCTGGAGCTTCAAAGGCTGGACGACCAGACTCAAGAACTGCTTCTTCCCCACTGCTTCCAAACCAATCACCTCTTTCACATCCCCATTCCCACTGAAGCTGACACATCTGTCTCTTAACTCTACCTTGCTCAGTTATCCCATGATTGTCACTTCAGCATTTCTTTTTGCACTACTTCAGTTTGCACTACTATCTTTGCACCACTCCATCATTTTACACAGTACTTATTGGAATTGGAATTGGTTTATTACTGTCTCATGTACTGAGGTACAGTGAAAAACTTGTCATGCATACCATCCATACAGATTCATGGCACAGGGCAATGAGGTGGTACAAGGTAAAATAATAACAGAATACAGAATAAAGTGTCACAGCTACAGAGAAAGTGCAGTGCAGGCAGACAATAAGGTGCAAGGTCATAATGAGGTA
>JARFYF010000007.1:67311194-67323153 GCA_030265395.1 Rhina ancylostomus | reverse complement strand
AGGTCACCTCTCATCCTTCTTCACTCCAAAGAGAAAAGCCCCAGCTTGCCCAACTCATCTCATAAGACATGCTCTCCAATCCAGGTAGCATCCCGGCAAATCTCCTCTGCAACCTTTTTAAAGCTTCCACATCCTTCCTACAGTGAGGCGACCAGAGCTGAACACAATATCCTAAGTGTGGTCTAACCAGGGTTTTATAGATCTGCGACAGTACCTCACGACTCTTGAACTCAATACCCTGACTAATGAAGGCCAACATGCCATATGCCTTCTTAACAACCCTAACAACTTGCATGGTAATTTTGAGGGATCTATGACTTGGACCCCAATATCTCTTTGTTCCTCGACACTGCTAAGAATACTACCATTAACACTATTCTGCCTTCAAATTCGACCTTCCAAAGTGAATTACTTCACATTTTTCCAGGTTGAACTCCATCTGCCCCTTGTCAGCTCAGTTTTGAATCCTATCAATGTCCTGTTGTAGCCCTTGACAACCTTCTACACTATCCACAACACTTCCAACCTTCGTGCCATCTGAAAACTTACTAACCCACCCTTCCACTTCCTCATCCAAGTCATTTATAGAAATCACAAAGAACAGGGGTCCCAGAATAGATCCCTGCGAACACAGCAGTCACCGATCTACAGGCAGAATATGTTCCATTTACAACCACCTTCTGCCTTCTATGGGCAAGCCAATTCTAAATCCACACAGCCAAGTTTCCCTGGATTCCATGCCTCTCAACTTTCTGAATAAGCCTATCATGGGAACCTTATCAAACACCTTACTGAAGTCCATATACACCATATCCACTGCTCTACCCTCATCAATGTGTTTTGTCACATCCTCAAAAAATTCAATCAGGCTCGTGAGGCACAGCCTGCCCCTCACAAAGCCAATCAGACTATTCCTAATCAGACTGTGCTCACCCAAATGCTCATAAATCCTATCCCCAAGAATCTTCTCCAATAATTTGCCCGTCACTGAGGCAAGACTCACAAGTCTATAATTCTCAGGGTTATCCCTATTCCCTTTCTTGAACAAAGGAATCACACTTGCCACCCTCCAATCTGGTACTACTCCTATGGCCAGTGAGGATGTAAAGATCATCACCAAGGGCTCAGAAATCTCTTTCTTCGTATCCCATAGTATCCCAGGATATATTCCATCTGGCCCCAGTTATTTACCTATTCTAATCTTTTTCAAAAATTTCAGCACATCCTCCTTCTTAACATCAACATGTTCCAGCTTATCATCCAGTTTTATGCTATCCTCACAAACATCAAGGTCTCTTTCACAGGTGAATACTGAAGCAAAGTATTTATTAAGGACATCCCCTACCTTGTCCGACTCCGGGCACATGTTTCTTCCTCTATCCCGAATCAATCCTACCTTCACTTGAGCCATCCTCCTGCTCTTCATATATGAGTAGAACACCATGGGGATTTCCTTAAAGCCAAGGCCTTCTCATGCCCCCTTCTAGCTCTCCTAAGTCCATTCTTAAGCTCCTTCCTGGCTACCTTGTAGCTCTCTAGAGCCCTGTCTGATCCCTGCTTCCTGAACCTTAAGTAAGCTTCTTTCTTCCTCTTCACTAGATATTCCACATCTCTTGTTATCCATGATTCCTTCACCATAGAGGATTAATGTAGAGGATTTTAGAGATATATAACTCTTTAAGCACTAATTTCTTTTCAACAAAGTTCCAAATATATAGCAACTCATATTTTTCTGTCTCATCTGCAATATGGGAGTGTTTGTGACCAGCATCCCATGTCAGCACATAGGCACCAGATGTCTCCTTGCATCTCTCTGGCTGAGATGTATGGAGCGTGAGATGGAGACACTCCAACACATAGGAAGTAGAAGGGTATCTGCATAATTTGTTTCAGATCTTGGGTACCTCAATGAAGTGCCAAAGCAGAACAGGGTGATAAGATCTACTGTTGGCACAGAATTAAAACTCTGAATGAGTTGGAGACACATAACCTAGAAATTGACCTAACCCAACAGAAAGTACGGCCTGTGACATCAGGAGAAAAGCTATCAAAAGACAGGCAAAATGTTTGACATTTCACAATAGTGTGACAGCTTAACCAAAGTGAGGGGTGGAGTGGGTAGGAGGGAAAAAGGAAGCATTTTGAAGTATTATAAATGATCCCAATCTCAGCAAGACCAAGGAACTGATTGTGGACTTCAGAAAGGGAAAGTTGGAAGAACAAACGCCAGTCCTCATTGAAGGGTCAGCAGTAGAAAAGGTGAGCAGCTTCAAGTTCCTGGGCACCAACATCTCAGAGGATCTATCGTGGGCCTAATATATTAATGCAACTACTAAGAAGGCATGCCAGTGGCTCTACTTCATTAAGAGTTTGAGGAGATTCAGTATGTCACCAAAGACTCTTACAAATTTCTATAGATGTATGGTGGAGAGCATTCTGTCTGGTTGTGTCACAGTCTAGTATGGAGCCTCCAATGCACAGGATCGCAAGAGGATGCAGAAGGACGTAGACTCATTGGCACAACCCTCCCCATCATCGAGGATGTCTTCAAGAGGCGGTGCCTCTAGAAGATGGCATTCATCACTAAGGACCCTCACCTTCGGGGACATGCCATCCTCTTGTTACTACCATCGGGGAGCTTGAAGACCCATACTCAGTGATTTAGGAACAGCTCCTACCCTCTGCCATTAGATTTCGCAACAGTCCATGAACCCATGAACACCTTGTTATTCCTTTTTTCTGCACTATTTATCTATTTTTGTAATTTGTTGACTTTTATGTGTTTGAACCGTCCTGCTAGCGCAAAACAACATATTTCATGTCATATAGCAGTGAAAATAAATCTGATTCTGATCCTTTAATTTGAGGAGAAACTAATTTTTGCAACACAGGTGCAACATTATTATGGTTAGTCTAGTTACGTTTATGTTCAATGATGAACCCCAAGGATATGTAGTGAGATGCTTTCAGCAAGAATGTATAACCCATGGTGCACCAAAACTAATTTAAAATTTGACTGAAATTCCTTTCCCAGTGTCAGTGGGAACTTTTCAAACACTGGAGAGTGGATCCACAAGTATTTGTTTTGCAAGCACTCACTTTTCTTCTGGGCCCCTGCTATGTGACAATGTCAACAAAGTAATTAGACTGCCCTTAATGGACATCTGTGAGTGTGAACATTAGGGAACTTGCTCATCAACAACTTTTTATTTGTAGGTTTGATTTTAGTAAACTCTTTGGAAGAGTTTTGAGTTATGCCACTCTGTGAGCCTTCACCTGTTTTCCCCACCCAGACAGGTTCAGGCTGAAATCAGAGGAGAGTAATAGAAAAAACCTTTATACTCTAGCTATATCAGCAGTGGGCCCCTGCTGATGTTGATACCAAGGCATTTAATGGCCAAGACACTAATAGAATTGCCACACACGTAGTCCTTAAAAGAATGCAGCATAAACAGAATGTAAAATTAATAACTCTGTTTATGCTGCACTCTCTTAAAGAGCCAACATTAAAATGTGATTTTTGGCTCCAACATGTAAGCTTTAGGCAATGTTTAAAATTTTGCTCTGTGTCTTTTTCTTAGAATAAGTTTTTTTTCCAAAATAACTTCAACAGACTAAAGTTGTGACACACATTTGGCAGAGGTTATATCTCTTCTGCAGCATGTGGGTGTTTGTGACTGGTTTCCTGAATGAATACATCAACAGTAGATGTGTCTGCCATGATTCACACCACTCAGGATCACTGAGATGGATTTTCTGCCAATCTGTTGGACATCTGTGCTCATCTGTTGCCTGCCTTTGAAGCTTACTGTTACTTGAAGCAGGTCTACAGGAAACATCTTCCATTGAAGAATCTCTCCCAGATGATGGTAAATGCCCAATGGAGCACAGAGCCTCTCCAATTGAAATCCTGGTTTATTTTGATAACTAGCAAAACCCCACCTTGATGCTTACCAGCTCTCTAAACTATTAGGATAAAACATATAGATGTTGAATGGATCTCACTTCAAAAACAATTAAAATACAGTTAAAAATGTACTTGTTTGAAAATAATTAAACACTAAAAGTTAGAATCAAAATCAAATTCATGTGGCAAAGTGACACACCATAGGTAAGTTAGTTGGCCATTACTAATTATCCTTCTTGGTGAGTGCTAGAATTTTGGGTGAGTTGATGTGAATGTTGGGAGGATAAAATGGAACTAATGTAAATGGGTCATAAGAGTTATTGTAATAGTCATACAGTTATATAACATGGGAACAGGCTCTTCAATCTAACTTCGATCAAATTGTCTGAGCTAGTCCCATTTGCCTCAGTTTGGCCCAAATTCCTCTAAATCTTTCCTATCCACATACCAATCTGAATGTCTTTTAAACATCATGATTGTACCTGACTCTTCCACTTTCTTTGGCAGCTCATTCCATATACCCTCCACACAGATCCCTTCTAAGTATATCCCCTCTCACTGTAGACCTGTGCTTAACTTCAAAACTCAAGTAAGAAGGTAATGAGAGAAATTCAAAGTTAAACAGAAATAAAACTGAGAAAGAAGATATGAAATGTAAAGATACCAAAAAAAGGAGAAATAATAGGCTGTGAAATAATAATTAAATAAAAGGTAAAGGAGAAAGAAGGCAACTAGAAAAATAAGAGCTAAGGAGTCAAGTTAAATACACAATGAGGTGAAAAGAAAGGAGCAAAGAAATAACTCAATAAATGCAGGGTAATCAAGTGACTCAAAAAGAGGACAAGAGAATAAGATTTCAGCTGAAATAAGTTAGATGTAAGAAAAAAAAACAAAACACATATTAAGAATGTTTCTGTTGACAATGAGGGTATCATTCTGCAGGCCAGATTTCATAATCCAAGCCTTGTTGGACTTGAGATGTCAGTGAGCAGATGTTTGTAAGCATTTGTGAGATCAGAGTTTCTGTCACATAGCTGTTTATTGGAACATTCCTGGATTTTGACAGAATGACAATGATATAATAACATACTTTATTAAGGTTAATGAAATGAAAATGAAACAAAATCCTGAGCAGTGTTAACATTTCAGGTCAATGAACTCTCATCTGCAATTCTGATAAATGTTATTACAAATAGAAAACTAACTTTTTGTGTGTCAGTGGGCAGCAAAATGCTGCAGATTGATTCCTCCCTAAGAAATAGAGACTCATGGGTTGGGGATAAAGAGCAGAGGCCATGCTTTGACTGACACTTTCAGGGGACAGGATTCTGTGTGACCCAGACATCTCATGTAACACAATGAGTTCACAGGGACAGTGAACCAAATGTATCTTCATTATCAATGATGTACCTACTTTGACCTTTCTCTCCATTTTTGTCAGTGTCTTAATGGAACAGGTATAAAATAGCAACATTCACTGCATTTCTAAGTGAATTTAAATAAAAGACAAAAGTCTTATAAAGCAAAGGACTACAAGTGCTGGAACTCCAAAATAAAGACAGAATGGTACAAATACTCATCAGGTCTGATGACATCAATGAAGAGAGAACTCTTGAGTTAATTCTGATGTTTCTGATAGATGAGCTTTGATCAAAAATAGGAAAAATTAGAAATCAAACATGCTTTAAGTTGCAGAGTAGGGGGAGCGGTGGAAAGAACAAAGGGAATGTCTATGATAGGATAAAGGCCAAGAGAGACAGAACAGCAGATGCTGTGGTAGTGTGGGTAGCAGGTTGCAGGTTTGTTAATCACAATCAATCTGCCATGAGGAGATTTATGAGACAACCAAAGTCAATGCTGGGACTATAAGATATAAACCTGGAAATCTGAAATAAAAGAGATTGCTGGAATACTGCTGAAATTTCATAGTTTGGCACTACAAGTCAGGAATCCTGATGTTATCACTTTGTGGTCTAAAAGACTTGCTTTATCTCGATCACAAATTTACTGAATCAGTACAATGTCGCCGGAGATCTAGAGAAATGTGCAAAGCAAGGAATTCTGCAATGAAGAACTGTGTTGTGGGGAGTGAGATAATAGGGGCGATTCTTGTTTAGAATAAAGTCACGTGATTCTGATATTTCTCTGCACAAGATGCTTAAAGTATCATGCACATTAAAATCATCCTTGCTTGTGCAATTGTATATGATAATGGTAATTTACTATCATTGCAGAGTGTGGAAGTTGCAAAGCAAATGGAAGTTAGTAGATTACAGGCTGGAGGACAGACCAGTGTGAGGACTGGGATTATCTGGAGTTAGGATTGGTGTGAAGAAAGATCGGGGACAAGATCAGGGGAGTCAGGGACAGGTGGTGAGGTGATCAAGAAGAAAACTGATGGGGAACAGATCAAAGTAGGAGGGGGAAAATGCCAAGTTGCTACAAAAACAGTCAGAGAGCAGGAAAGTGGTGAGGGGTGGGCAAGGAAAACTCCTCCTGATAAGCACTGAAAATTGTTTTTATTTAAGTTCTCTAGCATCCATAAACCAGATTGGGATTGCTGCATTAAAATACCAATGAGAGTAGGTGAAGAGGTTGAAGGACCATAGAGTGAACCACTATGGAGAGGACACAGATTTCATGGACAGAGAAAGCAGTGTTGAGAATGATTGTTATGGATGGGAAAATAAAAGAGGAACAAAATAGAAATGATGGAAGAACTTAGGCAGTCAAGCAGAATCTGTGGAAGGAGAAACCAATCAATGACCCTTCCTCAGGTTTCTCCTTCCACAGTTGTTGCTTCCAGCTTTTCTGAGTTTTTTTCAGATTTTAGCATCTGTAGTTTTATTTTTTTTGCAAGGTAGAAAAGGAGCTACTTCAAGGAAGGCTCACTGTCTTGGACTCCCTGACTGCAGCTCCTGTATGAAACAGGGAATAGCACTCCAGTAAAGACCTACACTAGTATTTTGAGACCTCTGAAGTTAAAAATGTGCAATGTTGATTGGGTATTGACAGCTGACATGAATACACACATGTCCTGCCTGAGTATGCCTGTTATACAGCCAGGTGACCTGGATCAAATATCCTGAAATGAACACTGCATATCCACAACACCCAATCTCCTTTAGAAATTGCATTGCAATAAAATTCATTCTATAATGCAAAAAAATATTGCACTGTATGAGTGAATTTCTAAGTCAAGTAATTCCTCAGAGCTACTCTGGTAAGGTAGGTACCACTACATTTATATTGATTATTTCCCTCAATAATTCTGGAGAAGCTGTTGGGTAAAAATCTATTCTCAAAAGCATGTTGCAATTCAGTGAGGTAGTTTCTTTGCATTATATACTGCTTCTGAAATGTGAATCCATGCAAGTCAATTTTACCAAGTTGCAAGAGTAGAGCAAAGCATTTAGTGTTATATTGCACTTCTGCTGCAAGCAGCAGACAAATTTCTCCCCCATGAATTTTTAACAGGAATATAAACCTAATAGCAGATTCCATTTCTTTAAAATTGGACTGAATTAACCCATCCTCATTTAATTGAAAGCATTCAAAATTGTCAAGACAATATGTCAGAGAATGTTTTAGAAGGGGGCTTTGGAGCCTGAGTAACAAAAAGAGAAAATGCTATAAGTAGTTTGCAGGTCAAGTATCCATGGAGATAACTTTTCAGGTCAATAAACTTTTGTCATTTGGTTTGAAACTTTATTTCTGCTCACCACAAATGCTGCTTGACCTCCATTTACAATATATTTTTTTAAATTTTTTCAATCTCTGCATTATTTTGAACTTGAATTTCCAATTTAATTAACATAAATCAGTCAGTGCAATAAGACATATGTGCATAAATCATGTGGATTTGTACCTGTCAGGCTAACAACAAGTTGCTGCAGCAAAAACTAATAAGAAATTACCTAGCAATAACAGCAGAAAATGCTGGAAACAATCACCTGGTCAGGCCTGCTTCTCTGGAAAGGAAAACAGTTAACATTTCAGGTCCAATAACTTTCATGAGAACTGGGAACGAGTGCTAAAAAGTAACTTGTTCTCATTTTCCCAGTTCTGACGAAAAGTTAAGAGCTTCTCTTCCCATTGATACTATTTAATCTGATTGTTTCCACCATTTTCTGCTCTAATTTCAGATTTCCACCATCTGCACATTTTTGGTTTTCAATAAATTCATTAATATTGACACTCACAGTGCAGGACCAAGTTAAAGAACTGTAGTTTAAACCTGTTAGTGAGTTGACTGGTTACCCACAGATGAGGCAATGGACAAAGCCCAAAGACTAGGAAAGGAGGAGACCAGTTGGTTATTGTAAAGTAGCCAACCCTTCAGATAACCCCTAGTCTAAACTGGAGAGGTAGCTGCTCTGTATTGAGAATACAGCCAAAATGAGTGTATCATAAAGATTATGTTAAGTGAGAGAAGGCACTGGCGACATTGCAATCAATTGTTGATTCTCGTTGCTGTCTGTAAGGAGTTTGTACGTTCTCCCGTGTCTGCGTGGGTTTCATCTGGGTGCTCTGGTTTCCTCCCACATTCTAAAGACATATGGGTAGGTTAATTTGGGGTTTAAAATGGGCAGCACAGACTCATTGGGCCAGAAGGGCCTGTTACCATGCTGTAAATAAAAATTTTTTAAATTAAAAAAAAATTGTACTTCCTTATAAATAGCCTGTTTCTGATTCCATCATAACCTTTGCTCAAAGATGAATTGAGGAAGTGAATTCCAGAAGAGATGTAAAATTGGCTGCTGCTCTTGACATCAAATGTGGCATAAGATGCCCCGAACCCTCGTAAAGCAGATATCAATGGTATTAAGGAAAAAACACAATGGAAGATAGTTGTGGTTGTTGAAAATGCTTTTTAGGGCAGTGTCCTAGGCCCAATCACCTTCAACTGTTTTGTCAATGACTTTCCATTACAAGAATAGAAGTGGCAATGTATTCTGATGGTTGCACAATGTTTTAAAGGACAGAGTAATGTTTGGAGGCCTGTCAATTTTAAGTCTGTTGAAGCTGATGATTATCTTAAGTATTTTAATCATTGGACTGGATTTCATTAGTGGGTGATTACACGGAGAATTCTCAGCTTGCTGAAGTGTACATATGAATGTATCCTGAGCTTTTGTTCTTGAGCAATGCAGTGTGGAAACATGAAACACACTGCAGCTCTGAGTCCAGGAATGGTTCATGATTGACCAGAAGACTATAAGACATAGGAGCAGAATTAGGCCATTCAGCCCATTGAGTCTGCTCTGCCAATCGATCATGGCTGATTTATTTTTCCCTCTCAACCCCATTCTCCTGCCTTCTCCCCATAACCTTTGATGCCCTTACCAAGCAAGAACTCATCAACCTCCACTTTAAATATTCCCAGTGACTTGGCCAATGACCCATTGACAGTCGTCTGTGGCAATGAACTCCACAGATTCACCATACTCTGGCTAAGAAATTCCTCCTTATTTCTGTTCTAAAGGGACGTCCTTTTATTCTGAGGCTGTGTCCTCTGGTCCTAGACTTTCCCACTACTAGAAACATCCTCTCCATGTCCACTCTACCCAGGCCTTTCAGTAATTGGTAGGTTTCAATTAGATCTCCCCTCATCCTTCTACTCATCCAGCGAGTACAGGCCCAGAGCCATCAAACATCCTCATACATTAACCCTTTCACCCTTGGGATCATTCTCATAAACCTTCTCTGGACCTTCTCCAATGTCGGCACATCCTTCCTTAGATATGGGGCCCCAAACTCTTCACATTACTCCAAATGTAGTCTGGCCAATGCCTTACAAAGCTTCAACATTACATCCTTACTTTTATATTCTAGTCCTTTCGAAATGAATGCTAACATTGCATTTGCCTTCCTTACTACTGACTCAACCTGCAGGTTAATCTTTAGGGAATTCTGCACTAGAATTCCCAAGTCCCTTTTCACCTCTGATTTCTGAGTTCTCTTCCCATTTAGAAAATAATCTACATCTTTATTCCTTCTACCAAAGTTCATGCACCATACGCTTCCCTATGCTGTATTCCATTGGCCACTGCTTTGCCCATTCTCCCAACCTAAGTCCTTCTGCAGTCCCCCTGCTTCCTCACCACTACCAGCCCCTCCACCTATTTTTGTATCATCCACAAGCTTGGTCACAAAGCCATCAATTCCGTCATCCAGATCATTATCATATAAAGTGAAAAGTAGCAGACCCAACACCAGCCCCTGTGGAACACAACTAGTCACTGGCAGCCAACCAACCAGAAAAGCCCCTCTTTATTCCCATTCATTGCTTTCGTCCAGTCAGCTAATCTATCCATGCTTGTACTTTTCTGATACCATGAGTTCTTATCTTGTTTGGCAGCCTTATGTGTGGCACCTTGTCAAAGGCCTTCTGAAAATCTAAGTGAACAACATCCACTGACTCTCTTTTGTCTCTCCTGCTTGTTACTTCCTCAAAGAAGATTTGTCAGGCAAGATCTCCCCTAAGGAAACCATGCCAACTGGCCTATTTTATCATGTTCTTCCACATACCCCGAAATCTTGTTCTTAATAATGGGCTCTAGCGCCTTACCAACCACTAAAGTCAGGCCAACTGGCCTATAATTTCTTGTCTTTTGCCTTGTCCCCCTTCTTAAAATGTGGAGTGACATTTGTTATTTTCCAGTCCTCTGGAACCATTCCTGACTCTAGTGATTCTTGAAAGATCACTACTAATGCCTCCACAAACCCTTCAGCTACCTCTTCACAACACTGAGGGGTAGTCCATCCGATCAAGGTGACTCATCTACCTCCAGACCTTTCAGCTTCCCAAGCACCTTCTCCTTCGTAATAGCAACTGCACTCGCTTCTGCCCTCTGACTGTCTCGAATTTCTGGCATGTTGCTGGTGTCTTCCACAGTGAAGACTGATGCAAAAATTGTACTGAGCTGAGATGCCAAATGCATTTTATATTAGGCCTTCCGGCTTACACCAACCAAGGTTAGTGTATCTCAAGGTCAAATCTGTTTTTAAGTACATTTACTTGAGATAGGCCTTTGACAACAGAATATCACATTAGAGCAGGGAAGTGGACCCAGTCAGTGCTGCCTGAGGACACATCACAGTTCACTGCTCGCAGCCCGGTCCACTTTGTGTGGCAGTCATGACCAGAACTTCAAATACACTGGAAGCTGCATGGCCACAAAAGGCAAGCAGGACCCTAAGCCTTCCAGGGAGACAGATGTGAGGTCCATGCTGAGTCATATTCTATCCATTTCACTTTCTTTTTCATTAGTCCGTTCTCTTTCCTTTAATGTTCTTTGCAATTTATACATGCAGTTGGCTATCATTCTTGAGGTATTTTGAGTAAGGTTTTAGTTTTGAACTGATTTGAAATGTAAACATTGCTTAAGGCCACAAACTGGAAATATCATGTGAAAATATGACAGTGTTTGAGTTCCTAACCCACTGAAGTAAACGATATTTATAAGTTTAATGAAACTGTGAATTTGGTGGGTTTGTTCATTTCAATGAACAAGTTTAAGCATTCAGAGAACTTAGCACTTAATATTTTCGAAGGATCAGCAGATTATTAGCTGAGGTCTTAGCTGATGTGTAATCAGTACATTACACAAAATTGCACACCAAGATTATATTCTTGCATAGGATTACAATAAAATGCTCTTAAGTTAAACGTCTGTGAAGTCAGCTGAAAGGATGTATACGTGACATTGAAGTCGATATGGAAAGTGATGATTGTATTTTGTTCTGGGCACATAAGAAAAGAAGTAACATAATATTAAGAGAGAGCAACATCCATACAATAAAATGATGTAAGGCAGAAAGGATCCTCATTAAATACAAAATTGGAAACCACAAGAATTGTAGGAATAAATTATCAAGACTCTGACCCATTGGTCATTTATCATATTCTCTGAGCTATTGCTATTTAGTAGGCACTGACCAATTATGAGGCCTTGCAGAAGTTACTGAGTGCTCTCAAACCAAGAAAATTGATCAGGGATTTGATATAAGTGTTCACATTAATAAAAGGGATAGACAAGATAAACAATG
>JARFYF010000007.1:67293003-67303497 GCA_030265395.1 Rhina ancylostomus | reverse complement strand
TCCCACTTGTATTCAGTGATTTCTTCACTCGCTCTGCAATAAAGGAAAGGCTTTTATACACAGAAAACAGGCAAGACCTACTCTATCAGGCATGAGTCCTTGCAAGATAGAGTTTAATTGGCCTCAACAAAACTGACTGCACCTTTGTCCAATGCCAATTTAACAAGATTTTAGAGCTGCCATCGAATTCTTGGCCCACTGTCAATAATGGTAAATGTAAAACTGCCCTGTCAGAAAGACAACATCTACTTCATGAGCAGGGAAAGCAAGTTGCTGCTATTATTCAACCTGGCTTACATGTGACTCCAGACCAATATCAATGTGGTTGATTCTTCGATGTATTTTGCAACCATTTAGTTCAATAGCAATTAAAGATTGGGTAATAAATGCTAGTCTTCACAGTGATGCCCACATTATGTAAATGAATTAAGATCAAATCAAAATCACTTATTGATTTTAACCCCAGCAAGGTATTGGAGATGGTCTTCTCTTTTTTGTCTTGGTGTCAGTTTTAGCAATGTTACTTCTTGATAAAATGGATCATACTATTCAATACAAATCTTTCCCATTCCATCAGCTGATACCATTGTAATCCATTTTCAATCAAAAAAAACATTTTGTTAAAATCCATTCTTCCTGTTATAGAGAGCTGGATTTTCAGAGATGATTCATTAATTCCACCATTATCTGATGGCCCTTTATATGTGCACAGAAATAAGAAGATCCAAAATGCCACATCCAATATAAGCTCTCCCAAGTCTTGTCCTTAGCAGTTTAGAACTGGCGGTCTCTCCTAAAAGGCCTTGATTATTTATCTCTACTTTGTCAATCTTTCACTCTCTGGTCTGAATAGGTCATTTGATTTCAAATTACTTCTGTGACAGGCACCCACATCCTAGCTTCCCTCAATCCAAAATTGGTCCTTTTTTGCCAATCGATTCCATTCAGTATTTATAATACTGTTAGTACAGAATGTCAATGAAAATTTGCAAACTCACAGATGAAGTTCAAGCAGAATCTGGCCACACAGGTTTGAGGATGACACCACCATAGTGGTTCGAATCTCAAATAACGACATGACAGAGTACAGGAAGGAGATAGCGAGCTTAGAGTCATGGTGTCAAGACAACAACCTTACTCTCAATTTCAGCAAACAAAAGAGCTGTAGGGAGTAAAGGTCTGAGGATGCAGCCTTGTGGGGCACCAGTGTTGAGGACAATTGTAGCAGAGGTGTGGCTGCCTGTCTTTACTGATTAAGGTCTGTTGGTCAGGAAGTCAGGGATCCATTTGCAGAGGGAGGTGCTGAATCCTAGGTCTAGGAGTTTGGAGGTGAGTTTGTTTGGAATTATGGTATTGAAGGTGGAGCTGTAGTCAATAAATAGGAATTTGACGTAGATGTCTTTGTTATCCAGATACTCCAGAGATGAGTGTAGGGCCAGAGAGATGGCATCTGCCATGGACCTGTTTCAGTGGTAGGCAAATTGCAGTGGGTCAAAGTTGTCTGGGAGGCTGGAGTTAATATATGCCATGACCAGCCTCTCGAAGTACATCATGATGGTGGCTGACATTGGGTGATAGTCATTAAGGCATGTTACCTAGTTTTTCTTAGGGACCAGGATGATTGTGGTCTTCTTAAAGCAGGTGGGAATCTCAGATTGGAGTCTGCAAATGTCTGAAAATACTCTTGCTAGCTGATCCACACAGGATATGAGGACAAGGCAGGGGACTCCACCCGGGCCAGATACTTCCTCTGGGTTCACTCTCTGGAACACTGATCTGCTGTCTGCAGTGGTGACTGTGGGTACAGGTTCTTTGGAGGTTGTCGGAGTGGGTGACATCATTTCATTGCCCTCCTGTTCAAAATGTGCATAAAATGCATTGAGCTCATCCCTTCAGGGAGGGTCGCGTTGTAGTCAGCAATACTACCTGACTTTGTTCTGTAGCCCATTATAGCATGCAAGTCCTGTCACAACTGATGGTGGTCTGGGACTCTGTTTTGGACTGGTATTGTCTCCTGGCATCCCTGATAGTTTAGAACCAAGTAAGCAAGTAAAGTGATAGCCAATTACCATCAAAGATCAATGAGGTGCTTCACTCTTACTGTATTTAAGAAGATCTGAATATGCTTGATTTTATTAAGCAGAATTTTAACTTCAACCAGCTCACATAAACTGGGTACAATAGGACTTAAAATCACATGACGCATTTTGTCAATTCGCTGCTCTCCCACAACTGTTTAGTCACTGCATATTTAGATATCTATCCATATTCGATTCTCAGATTAGACCCCAACGTGATTTAAGTGATCCATTCTCCAAAGTGAACATTCCAGTGAGTAAAATCTTCAGCATTAAAATGCTGGAGCACAAGGTAAATACAAAACTTGTCTTAGTCAGGTTAAAATATCCAAGAGTCTTTCTTCAGGTCCCTGAAGAAGAGTACAAAATAGAAAAGAACACACTTGGAGAGTGAAATGTAGAGCAGAACATTTTCAGGAATTCAGAAACAAAAGAGGATGCTGGAAATAGGACATATCCAAGAAAGAACTTAAAAATTGTTTAAAAAATATCTTAAAGGAAGAATGACATTTCAGGAGAGCCATCGTGATTTGTAGCAATCGCTTTTATTAGTCACTAACCAGCAATCAAAATCAGATCCTCAGTGCTGTGCATTTTTCTCACAGGAACTGCTCAGATGCCAGTGTTGTCCATTAACTTGTATAAGCAAAGCCAATGACCACCAGCAACAAACTGAGCAGATGAATTACAACATCAATAAATGCACAGCATTTATGTGACATCATCCCACCATTTTCAAAGACCATGTTTCACCCAATGCTTTCTTTTATTGTACTGCTGAACATGCAATTAGTGGCATAAAGGTGCCAACCCCCTTCCCATCATTGCAAATTAAAGGGATCAGGATCTACATCAATTATTTTCTAGATTATTCTTTCTGACTGCTCATACAATTTCCTGTACTTGTCTGAATTTTCAAAGAAAGAAAAGCATGCATTTATATGAATCCCAGTGCTGGGTTTTGACCCAAAATATCAACAATTCCTTTCCTCCACAACAGATGTTTCTCAACACATTGAGATCCCCCAGCAGGTTGTTCAATTTATCCAGTGCATTACATAACTTCAGGGCATTCCAAAGCACTTTACTGCCAGTGGCTTACCTTTGAAATATAAAAATACAATAGGAAATGTGGCAGTCAATTGCACAAAGCAACTCCCACTTGCAGCAATGTGACAATGACTAAATGATCTGCTTCAGAGATGATCAACTGAAGGGCAAATATTGGTCAGGACATTCAAGAAACCACCCAGTTCTTCTTTGAAATAGTGTGATGGCACTTTCTATATCCATTTAAGGGCTGAATCAGGCTGGTTTTAACCTGCCATTTGCCCTTGGCCTCCATACTGATCATACACCAATGGGCCACGCTTGAAGCTTCTACTCCACTGCCCTGAAAGATAGGGGCCCAGATGTGAAAAGCAGCTGGTTGCTCGGCTCAGTACATTCTGAACTGGGTAGTCAGATGTGTCAGGATCAGAATTCCAGAGTGTGCCATATCTTTGTGCTTCAGACATGTTAAAGGCACTGACATGCTGAACAGCAGAGGTCAGATGAACACCACTACAATGAAGCGCAATATGAAGTATTGTCTCACCAGGAAGATGTCACTTCGTGGGATGAAAGAGAAAAATAGATGCAAGAAGGATTAGGAATCTGTGTTCCTTTATCATCAATTGTTTCGATGCAACCAGTGGCCACAACCATAGCAATGACCCTTCCCATGGTAAAATGTCAAGGTTCAGTGGGTCCTTAATATCCAATAAAATCTATTGCAGAATATACAGAATGATGCATATGAGACATAAGGCACTCAATCAAAGCTTTTGTAGTCCACTTGAGGTTCTTTGCAGATTGTCTCTGGAATTATCAATGCATATTGTTATAATCCTGAAAGCAGGTAGTCACAGCATCTCTAATGGGGTGACAGCCTTAAAATAATATGTATTCACAATCAATATTAAATGTACTACACTGTTTCCCTTTCCTTTTAAAGAAATAAAATTTAACATTTATAGAACTTACAAATTTAACCAACTCCGTTTATCAAATTCTCTGCCAACGTCACAGTGATCTGTTGAACTTGCACAGTCACTGGATGTTCCTGGAGTATCATTCACCCCTGGCTTCAATGATGTGTCTCACCTTGACTCTCGCCAAGTTGATTGTTGGTGAATGATTGTGGTGTTGACTTCAGGAACATCTTTAACCAAACATGTTCTCCTGGCTATCACACATTGGGATCAAGACATCAAGTGGACTTTTTGGAACTTCTCACCAGTCTTCACATGATTACGAGAGCTGTGTATCTCCACAATGTCTCCAGTATTGCATAATCTCGTCTCTGGCTCACCAGGTGGCCTTGGCATTTAAAATCTATCACATAGATTGAACCAGTTCCCCTTGTGGCTTGTGTCATGATGCCAGCTCAGTTTGAACTGCCTTTCGTCAACTTTTTGTTCAATATTTGGCTGATCAAGAATTTACTGAAAATACTGAAAATGCTGAGTAGCTCAGGCAGCATTTGTGGTGTTCTGACTGTGAAAAAGCCACTGGACACTTGAGGCTGGTAGATGTAAAAGGTCTTTATTCGACATGACAAGCAGGCGTTCTGGAGGAGGCCCAATGGAGGACTGTCTCCTGGCAGAATCACAGTAGAATCTCTCCAATCTCAAAGTATGTTGAGTTTTATACTCTTTAGAATAAAGATAACAGCAAGTGATTCAATACAATTTCAATCGCTGCAGTGACTTTGTTTATTTTAATATTTTCTGTCTGACAAATGGCTCCATTGAATTACGTACTTATTTACAATGGGAGCACACTATAACAAATAAGACTTCTCCAAACATTTGCTGGGACAAGTAATTCACAAGAATGGTTTAAAACCTTCTGAGGACTGAAATCCTAAACAACCAAAATTAATGCTGTGAGGGCTGACTCTGTAGGTACACAAATATCCCAGTGATAGACAACAGAGCAAATATGACTATGACCATGTTTGATGTGCTAAGTGACTAAATAAGTCTGATCTGAAACCTTCCTTGATCTCTGTCACAATGGTGCAAAGTAACTTAGCTGAAGGTGTCTGATGCCAGGGTTGATGTAGGCCAGTTAACATACTCCCATTGTCTTAACGCTTGGCTGATGCATATGAGAATGTCACATAGTCACGTCAGTTTGCAAACCACATCTCTCTGAGCAGCCTCCTGCTGTGGGCCAGTAGCCTATGCTCTGTTGACAGTCCTGATTATAAAGCTGTTCTTTTAATTTCAAAATTGATTACTGCTATTTTTTAACACTTCATCAGGTTTTTTTGAAGACTACGTCTCATTTGTTTTAATGCCTGCTATCCGCATAATTTCTGAAGGATGCCCAATGTCTAAAGATGTGGAAAGAGGAACAGTTAACATTTCAGGCGATGAACACTTTGTCAAGTGGGAAAGAGAGGAAAGTAGGTTGGTTTTCAGTATGGGAGAAGGTGGGGCAGGTGTGGGGAGAACAAAGACAATATCTCTGATAGAGTCCAAATGGGTTTTGCCTTAAGACCTGCTATGATGAATATCCATCCATTTACCTTGCATCTTTTTTCACCAATATCTTATGTAGCTCCAATTTATTTAGCTCTGGTGGCTGGTTTATAGTTACTGGTAGGTATATAAGATACCAGTTTAAGTTTGCAATAGGTCATTGTGGTAGTTAGTTTGATACATATATGAGCTCGGTATCCTTTAATGCTCACAAATAAATTCACAAGTGTATGCTCATATTTTACCATAAAATTCTTTAAACTTGGTTGTGATGTATTAATGCTAATTACATTATTTTCCAATGCATTTTCAGCTCCTTCAGCATTTGAGAGTGGAATTGATTTGTTCACATGATCAGCCACTGTAAACAGTAGCCGTGTTTTTTGCCCATTATTGAGGATGACACACTTCATTTGTTCTGGTATACTCACGCCTCACCAGAACATTTTCTCAAATTTAGCATGCTCCTTTCTAGAGATGCCCTACTAAATTGCCTATCGAATGAATCCCTTCCCATGTCAGAGCAGTTTGCAGCTGCATCAACATTCAGTTCATATCTTGATTCTTAATCTTTATTATAAGTTTAAAATCCTTGATTATTTTCCTGTTACCAGGAGTGAAGTTTAAGCTGTGTAACATGTGCTCACACTGCTCATCCTCCTCAATGGTATTTAAACCTCCCTTCTTGGCTTTCCACTGTAGTTATTTTCCTTCCATTGGGACATCACTTAATTTCTTTACTATGGCTTGCTTCGTAGCCCTGCTATTTTTAATCATACAGAACAGAGACCATGTGTCCACTCTTCCTATAATGGTAACAGCCCGCTGCTTTGATCTGATACTTTTCAGTTGAATGATTTTCATTACATCAGTGACAGTGTTGTCCATTAGACCTGCTCCTCAGCCCCCTGATGTCACATGACCCAGACTCAATGTTGGAGCTGCTCCCATAGCTCCTGTTATTGGTCCATATCCTCTGTTTACACTATCAATCTGTGTCAGCTGAAATTCCTTCATATTTTTAAAGGTTATTTGCATGGAGGTAGCTATCTTGCCTGCCTGTTGAAATATTAGTTTTAGTTGTTTATTAAGTTTGACTGGATGCATTCAGAACCTAGCCAACACATAAACTTTTCTCACAGTGGATAAGATATTTATTTATTAGTCACGTGTACATCGAAACACACAGTGAAATACATCCTTTTGTGTCACTAAGAATGTACTGGGGCAGCCCACGTGTTGCCACTCTTCTGGCACTAACATAGCATGCCCACAGCTCCTAACCTGTACGTCTTTGGAATGTGGGAGGAAACCGGAGCACCCAGTGGAAACCCACGCAGACACAGGAAGAACGTACAAACTCCTTACAGGCAGCAGTAGGAATTGAACCCATGCCATTAGTGCTGTAATAGCATTACGCTAACTGCTGTGCTACCATGCCTAAGTTGATCTAAGTTGTGATGCCACAACAGGTCTTTTCAAACAACTGTAATCACTAATTGTTTCTCCTGACATCTGATTATAGATTCATAACTTTCCACAATTTCCAACAGTGCTGGCTGGAAAGGTTTTGCTGCTTTTCTAGTAGTTTGTTAACTGGAACACTGATGGTACCACTTAAATTATTTTGATTTCTGAAGTAAGCTACCCAATATTACTCTGGAATTACTTCCTTATGTTTAGTTTTGGCCTCATTCTCACCCTCTATTTCAAGGATGTTACTCCTCTAAAGGGCTAGAGGGAAGTGTACAATGGAGTTCTCCTTAGTCGGTACCAAAATAATTAAGTTTCCAAATTTTCTTGGTGTCAGAGATTGATGTAGTGAAGTAATAGACTTCATGAAGTTTTTCCAGCTTGTGAGGTGGAAGGATAGGTGGCAGATGAAATTTGATGTCAGAAACTTCAAAATGTTACTTTTTGGTTGGAAAATTGAGAGTAATTAACTAGAAGGCAACATTTTGTAAAGCACATAAGACTAGTGTATCTGAGGATGTATGAGCATAGTATGTTGAAAGTGGCAAGGCTGGTTGAAAACTAGAGGCATGAAGCACAGTGCAAGGAAATCATGATGGACCTTCATAAAACATTGTTTCAGCCATAAATGGACTATTGTGTGCAGTTCTGGCCACCACATCTTAGGAAAGATGCAAAGCCTTTGGAGAGGATACAGAAGAAATTTACTAAAGTGATTCCAGGGATAGTGGACTTATATTGATTGATTGGAGAAGTTTGGGCTACTCTCCTCAGAACAGGGGAGGTGGCAAGGTATTCAGAAGGAGATTTTGAAATCATGAAGGGCATAAACAGAGGAGGTAAAGGGAAACTGCTCCTATTGGGAAATTAGAAAGAACAACCAGAAATAGAATGGCAAAAAAAAGGTGGCTTGAGGAAAAAAAATCTTTCTGTGCAGCTATTGGTTAGGGTCTGGAACTCACTGCTGGGGCAGTTGTGGAGATAGATTCAAATCCTGCATTCCAAAGGAAGTTTTCTTGTGTATCTCAAATGATATGATTTGCTAGGTAGTTTGAAGAGGATGGGGAGTTAATCTGGCTGGATTGTTCTAAAATTGAGCCAGTATGAACTGGATGAGTGGAATGGTTCCCTTTTGTACAGTAACCAGTCTGTGATTCCATGGTTCTGTAAACTAGTGAATTAGGCCAATCAAATTTGAGGAAAGTCAAGTCCAAAGACACCTGAAACATCTTTGTAAGCTCAAAACTTAGAAGAATTTCATTTGGATACTTTAAATCCAACAGCTGCTGACTGAGAAATGAGCAAGATGAGCCAAATAGTTTCCTTTTTCTGTGCTTACCTTTGTAATCCATGTGATTTCCTTTGATAGTTGTCTTTTTCTAGGCTAGCTTACCATTTCAAAACTTGAAGCCTCTTCCTGGCCCAATGCCTCCTTGTTTCTCTGAATCACAAATAGCAGTTTCTTTTGTTTGAAGATTCCCAAAAGCATGAATTACCAATCTGTGAATCAGTGCATTAATTCACTACCAAGTTATTCCATATAAGTTCTGCCTGAAAATATTGCTAACCATAACATTCTTCCAAAGGAATTCTGCAGTTGACTGTAATCACAGTCAAATTGTAAATTTATAAAGATAAATGGAGCAATAAATATCTTTAAAAAAGAGATAAAAGACAAATATTTTAGATCTGATAAAATGTCTCATTTTCTTGACTATAAGGCGATGGAAAGCTCTTGATGATAGATATAAGAATTATGTATTCACATTCCAGTGGGATAAATGAGAAATGTAAGTTATATTCTGCTATTTTTCCTTGAATTTTTATGTCCCCCCTCACCCTTGTAAAATTCACATCAAACCTATTTTTTTGACTAAGCTATAACTTCCCCCCTACTAATAGCTCCTATATTGGCTCAGCACTGTTTTTTGTCAGATTATGCTACTTTGATACACCTTGGAAAATCTTAACTTGTTAAGAAGAAGAACAATTATACACAGTGTCTTCCATGACCTCAGAATGTCCTAAAGCTTTTATAGCAAATGAAGTACTTTTGAAGTGTGGTGATTTGTGCACAAACAGCAATGTGATAACGGCGAGATCATTTGTTTTAGTGAAGTTGATTGTTGATCTTGATGTGTGGAACGGATGATATAAGTGTAAATTGTTTTTTATTGCAGTATTCTCAGCAGTTGCCCTGATGATGTATCAATCTTATATCCTTAAGAGCTGCTGCTGATGAGCCAATATAAATTATTCCACTGTTACAGACAATTACACTGTTACAGGCGGCACTGTACTGTAGCGGTTAGCGCAACGCTATTACAGTGCCAGCGATCTGGATTATCTGGGTTTGATTCCCATCGCTGTCTGTAAGGAGTTTGTATGTTCTCCCATGTCTGCGTGGGTTTCCTTCGGGTGCTCCGGTTTCCTCCCACATTCTAAAGACGTAAGGGTAGGTTAATTTAGGGGTTTAAAATGGGCGGCTCAGACTCGTTGGGCCAGAAGGGCCTGTTACCATGCTGTAAAAATATTTAAAAAATTAAAACATTTAAAAAATGTAAAAATGCCTCTTTTAATAAAAACTCTACTTTTCTACTAATTACTGGGAAACTCCATGTTGCCTTATTTCCATGAGGAATCCAAAGAAGTTCCTATTTCTTCACTGTTCAGCAATATGAATCTTATGGATTGAAACAGAAGAAAACTGGAATTGTGGAGAAAGATTTGTTTTGCATGATTATGTAAGCTATTTTATAAGATGAATGATTTGTAATTAATCTATGTTTGAGCCAGTGAACCCATAAAGATGCATCCATTAACTTCTATTATTACACTAACAGTGCAGCAGTCTAGTCATTCACATTGCATCTAAGTTTTAGTTGTTGTCTAGCTTGGTCTCCTTGGGTGACATCTCATCAGTTTACTCAATATGGAATACAGTAGTATTCTGAACTCTGTTCCAGTTAATTAATTAGTAGTTGTCTTTTTTAATAACAACACAGAGTTTTATGTGTTGTTTTGCTGCTTTTGGTTCAGTTTGGCTGATAAGCTGCAAATTCGATGGCAACCTTTTGATTCCAATACATAACTTTTGCCCCTAATTTTAGAATGTGTTTCTCCTCTATTGCTCACTTCATCTTAATAAACCAAACCCTTAATTTGATTAGAGTAACGCTTCCTAACCTTTATCATTTACATCCCCATTTTAGTTCACATCAGTTCCTATGAAAGTAATGTGATATTACTTTTCTTTTATGGACTCAAAGACAATACCTACAATCTGCCCTAATATTGTGTCTTAATGTATTAGAATGTTTTGGACTGCTTCATGAGTATACTGTTAAACAGATTTTAAGCACTGAGCTACATAAGGTAATTTTAAGAAAAAGGATTTGCACGAGACTTGATTC
>JARFYF010000007.1:67195893-67210911 GCA_030265395.1 Rhina ancylostomus | reverse complement strand
ACCTGTATCTCTGCCATTTTCTGCACTTCTGCCCTCATCCCTACCCCTCCCAGATCCAATAGGGATAGGCTCCCCCTTGTCCTCACATTTCATCCCACCAGCCTACCTATCCAACACATCATTCTCTGCCACTTCTGCCATCTCCAACAGGACCCCACCACAAAGCATATCTTCCCCTTCCCACCCCATTCTGTCTTTCACAGGGACTGCTCTGTCCACGACTCCCTAGTTCAATCCTCCCTCCCCACCCATCCAGCTCCCACCCCAGGAACTTTCCACTGCCCCCACTCTTGGTGTAATACCTGCCACTACACCAATTCCATCCAGGGTCCCAAAGAGTCCTTTCAGATGAGACAGATTTACCTGCACCTCCCCTAATATCATCAACTGCATTCAGTGCTTCAAGTATGGCCTACTCGACATTGGCGAGACCAAACTCAGATTAGGTGACCATTTTGTGCACTCATTCCATAATTGTATTCTGCATCTCCCCATTACTCATCAGTTCAACTCCCCCTCGATCACTGAAATATCACTCCTCAGCCTCCTCTGTCAGAAGTCCAAATGCAAATTGGAGGAACAGCACCGCACTTTCCGTCTTGGGATCTCACAGCCTAATGGCACGAGTATTGAATTCTCCCACTTTAAGTAAACCAAAAACCCATCCCACCATGCCTCTTCTTTCCTTTCCTCGCCTCTCTTTTTCTCACCAGTTTTTTTTATTTGTACCTTGCCTCCCCTCCCTCCCATGGGGCACCTACCTCCATACCTTTGACCCACCCCCTGGTGGATATTATCTCCTCTACTCACCTGCATCTATCACTATTTCTTACCTGCATCTACCTATCACCACCCTGTGCCCACCCAGCCTCCCCTCTTTTGCCCACCTATCACTGCTCTGTTTATCCCCCTATATATGGGGCTTCCCCTTTTCCTATCTTCGGTCCTGAAGAAGAGTCCTGACCCAAAACGTTGTCTGTCTGTTTTTCTCCACAGGTGCTGCCTGACCTGCTGATTTCCTTCAGCATCTTGTTTTTCCCATCAGGACTCCAGCATCTGCAGTCCTTTGTTTCTCAAAGAACTGAGGAGTATTCTCAGGCTCAGTTCTTTCATTCATTACATGTCAGAACACACAGCAAATCTGAGAGAACAAGCAAAAGAAGATGCAAAATGCTAGTGCTCACTATCCCATGAAATGAGTTTTAACAAACTTAATGAGGTGAAATGCACCCAGACATGCTTGTTATACCACAACAGAAACAAAAATAGTCAATTTACAGAAAGTTGCATGAATTAAAGGCTTGGAAGCAGCTCCAGTACAAGATGGAGTTTGTTTCCAAAACACTTCTATCAATAGAAACATGACATACCATCATATGGTTGGGAGAAGTTCCACATCTCTAGAAAGGAATTCATGGAGGATACTGATCGCTGACTCAGGAAGAGCTCCAGTGTATACCCAGAAGTGGAGATGTCATTGTCCATCACCAGAAATCTCCAGTAGCACCATTATTGAGCAAGCTGGTGCAAATCATTTCAATATAGATTCACACAGCACAGAAATAAAAACCTTGACTCATTAATTCTACAGCAACCATCAAATATACACTAATTCCATTTAATTTTCTCCACATTCCCATCAACTGCCCCCAGATTCTCACACTCACCTACACACAACTCAGTATTCTACCTTGTTTCGTATCATCAGCTGAGCCAAATAATGGTATAAATTTGAATAGCTTGTGCTCAAACATTGATCCCTGTAGTATCTACTAGGTGTAACCTGCTAACCTTAAAACGATCCATTTATTACCACTCTGAATTTGGTCTGATAACCAATTCAATGACAACGCATTGCACAAAACTTGACTCCAACTCCTGTAGCTAGTACATTGCATATTGCACAGTTAGCATTTAGAATGATAAGTCATTGAGTTCCACAGCACAGAGACAGGTCCTTTAGTCCATCGAGAAAGTACTGATCATTAAGCACTCATTTATGCAAAGCCATTTATTTTTAAGATTTTCCTTCATTTCCATCAAGAATCTCAAGATTCTATGGTTCACCCACACCATAGGGTCAATTTTCAATAACCAATTAACCTACTAACCTGTATGCCTTTGGAATATGGTGGGATACCCAGGGAAAATCCATGATGTCACAGCAAGAACATGCATACTCTCTACAGGAGATCAGGACTGAGCATGGGTCATTGAAGCTTGAGGCAGCAGCCCTATTTGTTGCATCACTGTTCATATACAGTTTAAAGACACACCCAGAAGATACACCTTGTAAATTTGGAAAGCCGGGCTGATTATTTGCCATTCTTATGAAGACATCAGGGAACTGTGAGCAGTAAAATTAACATAATAATTGTTGTACTTCTGATTTCTATGTTCATAAGGAATGGTAAAGAAAGTGAAGAAGAGTAACAATTCAGTTTGGCAGTGCTCATTAATTAAAGGCAAAATTCCCAGAAGGGTTTGCAACGCCGCACAAAATTAAAAAATAATGGGAGAACTGTTGCTCATTAAAATAATTTAAATCATTTGGCGCATTGAATTTGAGATTTAACTGTTGCCGGCTTTTGTCTTGAGACTTTGAATTACACCCAGCCAAGAAACACATCCAAAAGGTTAGTTTCCAATCAGAACTCACAAGAGAGATGAAACACAAGCATTTGTAATTTAATGTTAGGGGATATCATTCTGCAAGTCAAACCATTTTCTTGTTTCCAATGTAGTATTTAAAAATTAGAACTGAGGAAATGCCTAAAATATGATACGAAAATATGGGTAGTTCTTGAATAAGTGACCAGCATTCTGATAACTCCTGGGGAAGCTGAGGTCGAAGCCATTGTTAACTTGTTCAATGAAGCACAATGAGAATGGGCTTCACACTTAGCATTCACAAGATGAGGACACTCTACTAACCTGCCCTGTTGCTCTTTAACAAAAATATCTACTGCAAGACTTTGGAAAATGCGAATCACTTCTCATAGTTTGGGACACTTATAATAAAAGCAGACAATGGTGATGAAATTCATCATAGCCTTCAATATGTCACACAGCTTTTGGTCAATTGAGGAAGAGTGTTTGAAGATCAAGGCCCAGACCTGGCAGAAACATTAGAGACTACCAGGCTGCAGTGATTCCTGCCATCCTTTCTTCTTCTGAGAACTGGACTACCTTTGGGAGGAATCTCAAGCCATTAGAAAAAAAAATCAACACTGTTTCAACAAAATCCTTTAAATTCATTACCAGTGTCCTCGCTCAGGTCAATACCCCAGTATTGAAACCCCATGTACACTCAGTTATTCCTGCTGGGCAGACCACATGCTTCTCAAACCCTCCTTGAGGAATTACAACATCCCCACTGACTCTTGGAAATCACTAGCCCATGACTGCTCCAAATAGAGGAGTGTTTGGGACGGTATTGAGAACTTTGAGTCCATGCATCAACAGCACATAGAAGGCATGCATAAATGGCAGAAGAAGTGCAACACCTGACAAACTATCTATCCCATCAAGCAGTTCCTGTCTCATATATGGAAAAGTCTGCAGCTTCCACATAGGCCAATCACATCAGAGCCCACAAAACTGAAGTGGAAGTCATCTTTGATTCCAAAGGATTGCCTAAAAAGACTTACTTTTAAAGTTACATTGCATAGGCCTGCTTATAAGGATAGATTAATATTCATTCTAATCAACTTTAATAAGTAAATAATACAAGTTCCTTTAGCTTTGTTATTATAGTTTGATCCTGTCACAATGCAGCACCCATTACCTCAGTTATTTTGTTTAGTCCAAAAATATTATGATACTGCATTTTGATGTACATTATAACAAGAAATTTGGATAGATCATTCTAAATTAGACTTAAATTACTGTTGCTTTGTGGTGGCTCACACCAACGTGTAGGGCACTATCGAACATTTGTTGATCAGTAAAATTCTCTTCCCTTTAATTTTGCTGAAAAAAGATAACAGGAGTTGTGAAAAATTCTCCAACAGTGTTTTTGTTTACCTTTCACCAGCAGTTGTTTTCCCCCCCAATTTTCTTTCCTCTCATTTAAAAGGTGTAGGAACCAGAAATGAATATCATTGTCCTCTGGCAGGAATTGGGAAGGATCCCTGCTCTGGGGCAGGTAGGCCCAAGACACACTTAAAATTGGGCCTCAAACACGTTAGTGAGATTGCTCAACAAAGACAGGTGTTGTACTTCTTCAAGCAGATCATCAACAGGATAGATTTAAACACAAGTCCTCAGTTCTGTTCTGGGAATTGGAAGGAGGAGGGAAAGATGGGGAAAAGGGAGGGAGGGACTACAAGGGCAACAATGATTTTTAGAACAGTTCTGCAAAAAAGAGAATTATTCCTGTCCATCCATTAATTAATACCTTTACAAAAGGTATTAATTGCGAAAGACTATATGCAACAGTTAGACACTATTGTGTAAGAGGGGTGAAGCAACTGCAAAATATTAAATATGAAGTAGGATGACCAATAGATTACAGTACAGAGGAGAGACAAATTGATGTCTTAGGTGACATTTTTTTAATCACCCATTGAATTCAATTTGGATGAGGTTATCTTTCCTTTTTATCTGCTGCAAATATAAGAGACCTACTTGAGACTATGCTATCAGGCTCCCATATACAGGTAGGAAATCTGCCAGAAGTTTATCAGAAGAAGTTAAATTAGAAAATCTGAAAATATTTGCTGAGGTCAACCCTTGGAGCATTCATTCAGACAGAAGCTCTGTCAACTTAACAAAGAGTATGGCTGGAGGAGAATAAAAGATAGATTGCTGGCTGTTTGATATATCATGGATATTATAATATAACTGAGTTTGACTTTACCTGATATCCAGATTAAAAATTCCAAAGAGCGAAAATCAAAATTAAATAGCTCAATTAATTTATTTTACCCTTTCTATAACCCTGAGGTAAGATAGCTTCATCTCTCTGCTGATAAATTTAAGGCAACTGCAGGGATTCAAGCTGAAATCTCCCACAGAGAACAACAAACTCAAGCAAATTTGTTCACTTTCATAATAGAAAGGTCTTCGGGGGCGAGATGTAATGGAATTCTGTTTGTGATATCCTTGGTAAATAAGGGGAGGAAACAGACAAAAAGATCTTACAAAGAGTACAGACACCCTTCCCCAGTAATCACTGCATCAAATGCTGCAAAAACTCAGAATAACAATGTGCAAATGTCTTTCTTGACACAGGTAATGTAGGTAGATAAACTATGAATTGATAAGAAATTCACACATACATCCCAGGATAATTTCAGTTTTGGGTCTTCCTCGTCATAATGTGCTGTTCTGTAAGTTCATTTTTAGGACATTAAAGCACAACTCTGATAATTAAGGCACATTTGGGACACTGTCAGATTTTAAGCTATTGGATGTTTTACTGTTAATACCCAAACATACATTTTATTCATTTATTTTAGATGCTGCACAGTAACATAATAAATTTTCCAGTGAACAAATAAGTCAAAAGAGAACTTGGGAATAGGGGTCTCACAGACTTGAAACGGAGCACAGGGATTGGGGGCCTGGTGGATTGGAAGATAGTGTTGGAACTGGGTCCCTAGGGAGTCAAAACGGAGCACAAGAATCAGGGCCTGAGTTAAGTGAAAGAGTGTAGGAACTGGGATCCTGGTGAGCCAAAAGTAAGCATGGTAAACATTACCTCATGTTGAAGCACTGGGATTTCCAAATCTTCAGATAGCAAATTATTAGAGTCTTACTGAGAATATATCTTGGCTTTCAATGAAATCATGCAATTATTTGCTAAGAGGTCACAACAGACAATTAATAAAGATATAATAACAAACCAGTCATTGGGCAAGTGAAGTTATGTTTAGTTTCCCCAAGGAAACAAACCAGCACATGTAGTCAAGGCAGATGCTACTGGAGCAGTGTCATATCTCGATGATATCTAGAATTGATAGTTTGTGGAATTGGAGTTATCTATCAAATGGAAGAAGAGTTCAGAAAGTGGCAGCAACTCCATTCCATAAAGAGAAAAGTGAGATAGAGTTTAAACAATGTGATTGTGAATATAATCGCTTCATATTTTTTCCACAGGTCAACAAATTAGTCAATTCAAATATTAATTTCTTCTGCAGTTGTCTAGAGCAGCTGTTGGAGATATTTCTCTCTGGAAATAGTTAATATAACTTGAAAACACTGCAGCTGAATTTAATTGGTTTAGGAGGTATCAGAAATAGAATTAGAAAATGCTACAAATACACAGCAGGTCAGGTAGCATCTGTGGAGAAAGAACAATCTAATGTCTCAGCCAGTTTGGCATTTAATATTTTGATTTGACCCCTTATTTATATTGGCCACCAGACTTTGCATAGAGAATAATGTAGGGGCCAACAGCAGTTGCCATAATGTTAGAAAAACCCTGACAGCAGCTATCTTTCATTGTTCGGGCACAGCAAAATTAAATTGGAAAGGGGTTTTTGGAGATATTAGACATCAAGTAACTGGCCTTGTTGATAGACTCAACAAAGAGTGATGGTCAGTGATTGTTTCCACCTGGATGGCTCTAAACTGCTTATGTGGGACAGTCAAGAGGTGACACTGTGAAATGGGGCTACATTATAACGTTCGAGAACTATGGAGGCAGAGCTTGCAACACTTATGTCTGCCCACTGTATGAAGACATTATGTAGTTTGGGATTTTGCTAAAATTCTCTCATCAGCTTTAAAGTGTATGCCACAATGGAGAGATCAATGACTGGTGGGAAGGCTTGAGTTAAAGATTCACCGTTAGTTATTTGTTATCTATATTTGTATTTTAATTGATTAGCTTCCTGTATTGAACTTAATTTGCAACTGTGTTAAATATATACTTTGGAATAAAGGGTCTTGCTATTCTCTCAGCATCAGTTATAAACTTTCATGGCCCAGATTTTCAGGTCATCAGTGAAGGAGCACCATTAATTGTTCAATTCACTGACATAAATGTGAAAAATGTTCTTGTTTCAATATAGTCTTTCATTAATCCAGTGTCTGATTCAATGTTCTACCCTGTAAAGTAAAGCGAGAAATAGTAATCAGATTAAAGAATCTTCATTGAAACATGTAGTGTCAAGAAAAATATTAAGGAGGAATTATACATAAATCAAGCAAAGAAAGCAAAATATTGGGAAAACAGATGGGATTAAAAGAGACAGACCAAAGAAGTGCATTTAAAAAAAAAGTGCAATTCTGAAAGTACCAGACTCAATATTTGCAGCAATAAATTTTGAATGGCTGTTTGGTAGCAAATATCACTTATTATCCAGTTAAAAATTCCTCCTTAATGTGCCAGCACTAATATTTTTCTAGCATTTTTAAATAGGCAAGTGGAACAAGTTTACACCACTGATTTTTCATGTTGAATTTAAAGGCCATGGCCATTATGAGATATCTAATATCGTTAAAGCATCTTCCATATTTCAGCATTTCAATGTATTTATAAAGTATCAGAAGTTGCTGTCATAGTTTCTCCACTGTGCAGGGAACAACTATCAGCCCAAACATTATAGAACATAGAACAGTGTAGCAAATGAACAGGCCCTTTGCACATCTGAGCCAACCACAATGGCAGCCTAAACTAATCCCATCTGCTTGAATATTGTCTATATTCCTCCATTCTCTGCCTGTTCATCTGTCTGTCTAAATGCCTCCTAAATGTTGCTATTATATCTGCTTTTACCACCTTCCCTGGTTGTGTGTCCAAGCATCTACCACTGTGTGGGGGGGGGAAAAAAAACTCCTTTGAACTTCCCGCTTCTCACCTTAAACCTATATCCTCTAGTATTTGACATTTCCACCCCACAGAAGACTATCAAACTTTGTCCAACCTCTCTTCATACCAAATACACTCCAATCCAGGCAACACCCTGGTGAACCTCTCCTACACCCTCTCCAAAACCTCCACATCCTTCTTGCATACAATATTCCAAATGTGAGCTAACTGAAGTTTTACACAGCTGCACATGACTTATCAAGTTTTATCTTCAATGCCCAGCTGAAGAAGGCAAGTATGCCATATGCTTTCCTTACCACATAATTTGTCTTGCTACTTTCAGGGAGTGGTAGACTGGCACCCCAAGATGCTTCAGTACATCAGTGTTCCTAATGATCCTGCTTTTAACTATATACTTTCCTCTTGCATTTGACCTCACAAAATGTACCATCTCACACTTGTCCAGATTAAACTTTGTCATTTCTCCACCCAAATTTACAACTGATCTATATCTTGCTGTATCTTTTGAAAACCTTTTTTGCTAGCCACAATTCCACCAATTTCTGTGTCATCTTCAAACTTATAATCATGTTACCTACATTTTCATCCAAATCGTTATCATATATTACAACAACAGATATCTCAGCACTGATCTGTGTAGAAAACAAAATACCCCTCCACCACCAACCTCTGACTTCTTCCAAACGAATTTTGGATGAATTTACCAACTCAAAATGGAGGTTGGTAATTTATGTTCCATGTAACTTTGGGACAATATAAACAAGGGATCAGATCAAATTGGTAAATCAGTTCTATTGGCCTCTCACAGACTTGGGCAACTTTGCCACAAGTCAGGGACAAGGTAAGTGATAGATATTGGTGATCTATCATTCTTCTCCCCAACTGACTTGCAGTGGTATGTGATGGAGTCATACAGCACAGAAACAGACCCTTCAGCCCAAATTGTCCACGCCGATCATGTTGCTTAGTGAGCTCGTCCTGCCTGCCTGCTTTTGCCCAATAGCTCTCAAAACCTTTCCTATCCATGTATTTCTCTAGGTGGTTTTTAAAAGTTGTCAATGTGCCCCCTCAACCACTATTTCAGACTGGTCATTCCAAATACGCAACACCCTTTGCATGAAGAAGATGCCCTAATGTCCCTTTTAAATCTCTCACCTCTGATCATAGAACCTTGTAATTCAGGCCAAGTCCTGGGAAAAAGACTATGTGCTTTCACCCTGTCTATGCCCCTCATGATCTTATACACCTCTTGCAGGTCACCCCTCAATCTATTATGTTCCAGGGAATAAAGTCCTAGTCCACACACCCTCTCCTTGTAACTCAGGCCTGCAAGTCCAGGCAACATCCTGGTAAATCTTTTCTGCTCTGGTTTAATAACATCCTTCCAACAGCAGGGTGACCAAAACTGTACGCAGTACTCCAATTGCAGCCTCACCAATGTCTTATATAACTGCAACATAACTTCCCATTTCCTATACTCAGTGCCCTGACTGATGAAGGTCAGCATGCCAAATGCCTTCTTCACCACCTTATCTACCTGCAATGCTGCTTTTAGTGAACTATGCACTAGCACTCCTAGGTTCTCTGTTTCACAACACTCCCCAGGCCTCTATCATGCACTGCACATCTTAATCTGATTTGATCTCCCAAAATACAATACCTCACATTTATCTATATTGAAAGCCATTTGCCAATCCTCAGCCCACATACCTAGCTGTTAAAGATCCCCCCGTAATTTTTCATGACTTTCTACACTATCTACAACACCACCAATTTTAGTATCATCTGCAAATTTACTAATCATGCCTTGTATATTTACATCCAAATCATTTATTTAATTACAAACAACTAAGGTCCCAGCACTGACCCCTGTGGCACACCACGAAACACAGGCCTCCAGTCCGAGAAACAACCCTCAACCATCACCCTCTGCTTTTTAGTTAGGTCACCTTTTTTGTTAAGTCACCCTTACACATTGAGCCCATTATGAATCCAATCTACCATCTCCCTCTGGATCCCATGCGATCAAATCTTCCACTCTAGCCTGCTAGAAGGGATCTTGTCAATGGCCTTGATGTGGTGGAACTTCCTGGCATTATATTGGGGAATCCATCTCTGCAATCCTAAACTAGCCAGACATGGTATGGAATAAGAATAGGGTTTCCTAACCCAGAGATGAGGAGAAGAAAGTTAAGATCTCACCTTTGTCTTGTGCTACCTGTTATTGAGGCAGTACACAGCTGAAGCCCAGTTGCACCTCGAGATTGGGAGGTCCAGGATGATATGACCTACATATTTGCACAAAGTTAGTATGGGTGTTGGAAGAAGTCGTTGGGGGAAGTCTAGCTGGAGGCTGAAACAAATAGGATTTGTCCCATCATACGTGCTGCATCAAATTCAATAGATATGATGCCCTGTTTGTGCCTCACAGATTGCTCCACCTTGCCAGATGCCTTTCAGGTACGGATGGACAGCTTTGATAACCTGTTGTAACTGAATTAACAAGTGCAGGTAGGCAGGGATCAAGTTGGCAAGAAGACACAAGAGACTGCAGATGTTGGAATCTAAAGCAAGAAACAAGCTGGGAGAACTTAGCAGGTCAAGCAGCATCTATGGAGACAAAGGGGTGGTCGATATTTCGCAGCAGGAATGCTCACATTGACAAATCTGGTTTGCAAGTCAGATCCAGGACTGTGCAGTCCATGAGGACTAAGTATTCACAGAAATGGGCCAGCTGCTTGAAATAATAATGGTCCAAAATTCAATGAAACACTTTAAAACCCTTTCCTGATATCAATCTTTTGATGTTTTTATGGAAGCACACTTTAATTCTCCATTCCATTCTAAGCTCTGTCTGTGATCTCCTGCACTATTATAATGAGGCCTAACACAAGAACAAGGAAAAACTCTTCATTTTTTGTCTGGGCAAGTTGCAGTTTCCCAAGCTCAGCATCAAATTCTCCAACTTTAGACAACTTACTCTTTCTGCCTGTGTCAGAACAGACCATTCTGTCCAATTATCCACCTATGATTTTGGATAACTTTTTTCTCTTTATTAGTACAGCATGGTCTGTTGAACATGCCCCACAGCCCTGCGATTAGCAACACATAGTACAGAAAAAGTGCAAGCTGCTTCTAACTGAAGCAGATCATTTACTCTCAGACATATTTCCTTAATACAACCTCCCCCTCCCCCAAACTAACACTTTCTCAGTTCGTAACTGTTTCTCTCTGCTGCCTGACCTGCTGAGTGTTTCCAACAATTATTGCTTTTCAGTCATGCCCCCCACACCACAAGTACCTGGGTTTCTCCACCACTAGTTGCTAGAGTATTGGTCTACCTTTGGGTATACATTGGCTCCTAGTTGTTTAGAGTGCTCTACTCTAGAACAGTCCTGTGTTCTCTATTCCTTTGTGAGGATCCAGTTCATGTTGGGATTCCTCTTCAGATCTCTGAGGCAAGATTCCTTCCAGTTGCTGTTTGTGTTTGTCCTGAGGAAGTATCCTGACTCCAGTCTTGTATCAGTGTGCCACATTTGGGTTCTCTGCAAGCTTGCTTTTTGCTCAACATTGTGACAGCATCTACAATTTTTATTTTTTAAAACTTTATTTATGCAGCGCAGGTAACAGGCCCTTCCATCCCAATGAGCCCACACTGCCCAATTACACACATTAACCTACTAACCCATACATCTTTGGAATGTGGGAGGAAACCAGAGCACCTGGAGGATTCTTGTACCCACACACCTCCTCTTCCCCCCCTTCCAGCTTGTCACCCACAGGATGGCATTAACAGTTGCTTACAGCCATTTACAACATACCTCTAAAATCTCTCTCATATTACTCCCAAAACTCAGGTGAATATTTGCAGAATTTGAAGACCTCTCACTCATCCATGTTAAAGAGAATCTGTCAGTGCAAGTAAGAGCCTCGCTAACAGGATTTGTACTGGTGCCACCATTTTCACTTTATGTTTTTCTCAACAGCCTGATAAACAAGTTAATTATTCTTTTCACCTGAATGACTTTTGTATCTTCAAATGCTTAATAGGCTTTAGAAATAACTTGGTCTTAAGCAGCCATTAAATGTCTGAAAACAAATGATGAAATAACACAACTGATGTTCTTCAAATGATGCAAAATTTGGTATATCCTAAATTAACAATTACCAAAGCAATTTAGAATGTTTGTGTTCATGGAAGAATTCCTGAAATCATTTAATAGATGATATCCCTAGATAATTTGTGTAATCAGCTAACAAGACAAGTTTCTTTCCAGAAAGCTGCAAAGAAAGACAAGTTTAATTTGTTACAGTGTTTCATCTAAGTATACATTTACACTCAAGTGGAAAGAAGCAGATGAAGATGAAGGAGGTGAATGAGGTGGAGAGATGGAATAAAACAAAACTAATGTGTCTCTACACAGCTTCACAAAATATTTAGCCATGGATCTTCTGGGAAAGATGTAATCTCTCACTTAGTGAGTCACTAGTAAATTATACCACTTGATGACATCTAACCTACTGGAATTCACTGGGAAATTCTGGCCTTTCTCTACCTAATTTCTGCCAAGACACCAAGTTTAGGATTCTCCTGCAAACTTGAGCCCCAAGTGGAGGAGGAACTTGACCTAATTGCCCAGTACTTGAGCTGAGGTAACCACCTATAATCCTGCACCAGTTCGACTCATTGCTGAAGGTGTGAATGCATTCAATTAAATCAAGAGGAATAGCTGCGAGAGTAAAGGTAAGTATTAGCTCACTTACATTTTTTAAATGTTTACCTCTGTTGAATGCTTCTGAATTATTTCAAAGTATGTTTTCCTTTCATTGATGTTCTTTATGTTTTAATTGTTTCATTAATTTTAAAAACTTTATGACTTTTTGATTGTTTCTGAATTTCAGCACTTTGGCAGATTTGACATTTGTCTAAGCCAGGACACTTCATCAGCTATCAACGTTTACCGAGGTGTTTTGGTGCTAGGGCTTGTTCTACTCCCTACTTGGTGGTATTATGTTGCATTAGGCTCTTCCTGTGCCTTGCTCCAAAGCAGGATCAGAGAGTTTTCTATCAGCAGGTGACCATCAACAAATGCACAAAAATAGGTCTAGTCTTGCCATCTAGGTCAACAACATGCACAGAAGATTTTCTGGTGGCAGCAAGTTACCATAGAACAATACAGCACAATACAGGCTCTTCAGCCCACCATGTTGTGCTGATCTTCAAACCACACCTAAGCCTAACTAACCCCTTTCTCCCACATATTCCTCTATCTTAAATTCCTCTATATGCTTATTGAACAATCTCTTGTTCTGGCACATGTTTTAAAAAGGTACATTTTGGAAATTTGTATTACTGGATTTCACGATTTTGAGTTTTTGAAATTTATTTGTGTGACTTGGGCAGCTGTCTTGCCAATTTTATTGAAAGAAAAAGCAACAAAACATATTTTACAAGGCATAAAATGCAAACATTTGAAGATTACCACAAGCATGATATTGAAGTATGCAACATCTGAATTATACAGATTAAGACAAAAGGTTGCACAAGTAAAATGCGTCTTGTGCAGTATTCATTAGAGCATGTTATTTACTCCTTCACTGAGAAAAATAATGGCCTATGTTCTGTCTCATGTAAAGCAATGAATACGTATTTGTCAGAAGCAACATTTTATTTAACCCTCAGAGGTGACTTTGGAGTGTGTGCAGAATTCCCTGTTTTCTTTCGGGAACAGGAAATTGGGAAAGAAATTAAATTATTACTCTTTTTAAACTCATTTTATTAGCTTTCTACAATGAAAATCCATATTGAAATTACTGTTAGATTTGTAGAAATTCTATCATTTTGATAATAACAGTGAATCAATGTTGCTAATGCATGGTCATCAGAAGATTGGGATTACATTTTGCAGATAATTTTTTATATGATACGGCAATATCTTTATTTTTGTACATTGTTTCAAACTTCTTTTTGTTTATATTCTTTGTTTCAATTTCTTCATTTGGTAGAGCCTCACTGTTCCAGCCATTGTTGTCTTTTTTCACACTAAGTGTGTGTTGATTTGTCCTGTTAACAAGTGCAACACCACACAAAGAAAACATTTTCACATCTTTTGGCATTCAACTCCAACTTCATTATGGACTGAAAATCAAAAGAAAAAGCAGATGCTGAAATCTGAAATTTTAAAAAAAATCATGCTGTCAATACGAAGCAGGTCAAGCAACATCTCCAAAAAGAGAAACAGTTAATATTTCAGTTTAAGACCGTTGATAATTATGAACTGATCCACCATGCAACTCAGAAGAATGTGAAGATTAAAAGAAAGAAATCAAGTAGCAGTCCTTAGATTATAATTGAGACTGGATCATTATGAGGCAAAATTTTGTTTCATTTAACTTTTGAAAATATTATTATGCACACAAGTACACATGTTGAATAGATTATTTCATTAGAACTGCCCACAGGATAACACAAAACAAGATCAGAGCCATTCATTAATTACATTTCAGCATTCTTCATCTGTTCTTATGAATGTTATTTCAGCATTCAGCTTAGATCATAATTCAGTCTAGCTACTTTAGCAAACTTGGTACAACAATTGATATTCAATTTTTTTTAAAAGACACTCAAAGGCTATCTATTTCTGCTTTGTTCATAATCATACTTGAATGTGTAGAACCTCATTGTTATAACTCTTTTAACAACTATGTCCTTCTTTTAATCCTCTTGCACCACAGGAAAGTTGGTGGGGGTGGTGAGGTGAATAAAACCATAATCTCCTCACTCTCATTCCTTTAGGACCTCCAGAGATAACACACACAAACAGAAATATCTCTGGTATCTCCACTGGTCTACATGTAGGCTAGTTTAGCAAAGAAAGGCATGGTGAAGTTTGTCATCATGTTATTCTTTATAAAATACACTTAGTAACCATTGTGCCTGAGGTCACGATAGATTTTTTGGTCTTCCGGATTTTGCATAAACTTAACTTTTTGCAAAGTTCCACCATACTTGGTCTATTACAATAGATAATTTACACTGCAAATAAAAGGCAGGGTTACATTCACAATATAACATTTTCAAGGAAAGACCAACAATGTAATACATTTGCGTACCAGGATTATGCTATTCTGATTGCTCCGATGAGCAATTTGTTTTATGGATTGGTCAACCTAGACAAATACAAGTGGAAATTATCAGATTTCCATAATTGGCAGGCAATTCAAAACTCTAGATTCAT
>JARFYF010000007.1:66921412-66933862 GCA_030265395.1 Rhina ancylostomus | reverse complement strand
AAGAGTCCATCTCTATCATACTAGGGTACCGTTCAATAATCCTTTAACAGCGGGTTAGAAGCTGTCGCTGAGCCTGGTGGTATGTGCTTTCAGGCTTTTGTATCTTTTGCCTTCAGTGTATTCTCTCTTCAGTACAGAAGCATAACCAAGAAGCCAAATACTCATGAAGACACTGAGTCTGAGAGTTCTTCAGGTAAAAAGAGGAATCAGTTTATTATTCACATGTATTGAGAGACAGAGAAAGGTTTTTGTTTTCATGCCATCCAGATAAATCATTCCATGCATAAACAATAACAGAGTGCAGTTACAGTTACAGAGAAAGTGTAGTGCAAGTTGACAGATAAAGTGCAAGGGCCATGATGAGGTAGATTGTGAGGTCATTTTTATCGTATAAGAGGTCCATTCAAGAATCTCATGGCAATGGGATAGAAGCTGTCCTTGATCCTGGTGGTATGTAATCTCAAGCTTTTGTAACTTCTGCCTAATGGAAGGGGGGAGGAGAAAGAATGACTGGGGTGGGAGGGGTCTTTGATTATGTTGGCTGTTTTCCCAAAGCAGCAGAAAGTGTAGACTGTCAATGAGGAAAGGCTGTTTTTTGTGATAAACTGGGCTCCATTCACAACCCTCTGTGATTTCTTGCAATCTTGGGCAGAGCAGTTGCCATACCAAACAGTGATGCATCCTGTTAAGATGCTTTCTATGGTGTAAGCATTGGTGAAGGTCACTGGGGATACACTAAACTTCCTTAGCCTTCTGAGGAAGTAAAGGTGCTGCTGTGAGGGAGTGACGTTCAAACTTAGAATGAACAATGACAAAAATAAAGCCTCATTTATTTACTTCCACTCAACCAGGTGTCCCAAGCCAGTGCTTGCTTTCATTTCACTAGTCACATTACTGCAATTCCAAAGTGGAATGAGAGAGGAATCTTACTTGCAAGATTGAAGGAGGTAATCATGGTGGAATAGGGAGAGAACATGCTCTAAGTGGGAGTTGGATGATTCCTTGAAGGTTGGAGGAGCATTTCTCTCAGGCTAAGTTTACATTTATTATTTAAACCACCTGCCACTGAGTACGTGTGTGTGTGTGTGTGTGTGGCGGCTATATCTCTAGCCCATTGATGGCCCACAATTACATACACAGTTCAGAAGAAGCCTTAATCCTGTGAAATATCCTCCCAAAAACTGCCAGTCAGTGAAATCAATATAAAGCAAAGAATTAACTGCACTACCACGAAATTTGGGGTCAGTTGCATACACTCTTGCAGGTTATAAAAATGAGGCTGCATGGTGTTTGATGTCATTATATAAGTTGGTTGATGTTAGACAATTAAATCTGAGGTGAGAGAATTTGAATTCAGGTAGTGAATAATAGGTCAGGAAGTGTTTGATGCTAGTGTCAGGATGTTTAGATATGATTTGACCAATAAAGAGCATTGAAATCAAATTATGGATCAAAAGTAACTTGGGTAGAGCTATTGGAAATGCACTTGGAAATACTCAAAGCGAACATTATGAACTACTTGCAATCTAATTTTCTTCTCTGCAATTTGCCCTTCCAATTTTCTTGCTTTCCATCATGTGGAACTATTCAAAATAGGATTGATTTTGTTCAGCTTTGGGCTTGTTGGCTTTACATTTATACATACTAAAGTTGCAGCATGTGGAACAGCTTGCATGCAATTTTATTCCAGTCACCTTTAGATGACTTTTGTGATTCAAAATAATGTTATTCATTCAAATTTAAAAGATGTCAGACCACTGTGCAATGCTGAGACAAACAAAGCGTATAGGAACTTTTACGAAGGACAAATTAAAATATATGCAGAAAGAATGGCATTAGAGTCAGTAGAAAGAGGAAAGGTTGTAGAAGACCCAAAAAAATAGAAGTTTCACCTCATCACTTTTCTAATATGCAGTAGTAGCATAAAGACATTTGCTCTTCAGTGGAAAAATCAAATGAAAGCTATTTATGTTTGACTTCCTTCTTTACACAGATCAGGATAAGGGCCAATAGCATAAGGCTCTGAGTGTCCTGACTGGCATCCTTAACGCTCTCTGAGTGGCATCAAAAAGTCATGTATGCCTAATACCAGGATCAGCTGATTGAATTCCCAAAGAAGAGTTGTTGACATGGGGGAGCCTTGAGATTTTAAAGACTGCTGTTGGGAAATATTTTCATTTTTGCCATTCTGCCTATGGAAAAATAAATTATCATCTAACTACTTTTCACCAAATCAGCCTACTGACAGGTCCCCTTTTTCACTCCACCTCTGAACCCTCACCGTCCCAGCATCTGCCCATGCCCACAACTTCCCCAGAGATGGCTTCTCAGAGTCAGCTACAGCAGTCCCTATCAACAAATATTTTTTGCCATATTTTTCATTAATATGGAAGAAAAAATAACAGCAGCACAGGACACATTCAGAATATCATGGGACAATCAAAGAGGATACATCCTTCCCAATCATCCCACCAAGTAAACAGACAGCTCAGATTAGGAAACATCCTGTCTGGGGAGTTGTGATTTACCAGTGAGGTAATAGGCAGTTCTGTTACTTATTGCAGGAAGGCCTACAGCCACAGTTATCTGCCCCCTCTCCTCCTCTATACCAACAGAGAAGACAACTAATCTCATCCCTTACAGCACAAAGTTGTTTTAGGCATTCAATGTGGCTTTGTGCAAAATCAGTCAGGCATATTATGGACATGAATTCATCAGGTAACTGACAGTCTTTATGGGAGAGCAAGCAAATTCATCATAGCAAGACGGCTGCAAGATAGCATAATCTATTTTTACATGGTTTTATGAAATAAAGATAACATCAAATGAAGTACATGACTGAAAACCAGTAATTGAAATACCATACAAGAAAGGCACATGTTTAGTCTAATAAACCTCATAAAATCTCCATCTTTAATGACTGGGGATCAATGAGTGCCATGCTGTAGATTAATCAGTTTGCACTCAGAATATCATATCTATCTTGCAATGTTCCACATTTTCTAATCAACATCCTTTGGTGTACCCTATCCCACAGACAGAACAGATTTACCTGAAACATTAAACAATGGTTTATATTTGGAAGGAATGCCCTGGCAGCAATCAGCACTGACTCCAGATGCAATGAAGAGGCATAGCTTCAAGTCAAACATAGGCAGGAAAACCTCATACTGTTCATCACCAACCACCTTCTTTTAGCTGAAGAATCAATAGTCAACATCAGAAAGCAACCCAAGAGTTGCAATTGTATAGAATGTACTTGAGTAAGAGAATTTGAATGTCAGTCATCAAGAGTGGCTCAGTAGCATTATTAGCTGAAATGGCTGTCCTGAAGGACGTAGCTGTCAGACTTACGGCAGATGGTGTGAAAATTAATTAAAATCTGAAACTTATCATACTACCTTTTGTAGATGCATCTGTCTATTATATCACAGGGAAGAAAGACAAAAGCATAGTGCTGTGGAGACCTAGTCTTTGCAGAACTCCATCATGCCATGTGGCACCACCGCCACACTAATTTGGATAAGTTAAGAAATAAGAGCATACGGTGGTGACCCATTGACAACCATGCACGTTATGAGATGTCAGCAGCAGATTATTCTTTAACATTATGACCAGTATATTTCTGATTTCTATCTCAGCACCAAGCAAAATGATTACATCTAGTTCAATCAAGTGTGTGAACATTTATGCCAGGTGGATCAGTAAGTTCACAGATGACTCATGCATTTGACAATGTGAAGGGTTCTCTTAGCAATACAGGGTGATTTTGATGTGTTGCTGAAATGGGCTGAGAAATAGCTGATGGAGTTTAATTCTAATAAATATTAGGTGATGCATTTTGGGAGTACTAATGAGGCTGGGATATACACCATTAATGTAAAGGTCCTATCGTGTATGGAGGAACAGGGGGACCTTGGTTTGCAGGTCCAAAGATCTTTGAAGGCGGAAGCAGATAGATGACATGGTTAAGAAAGCATATGGGATACTGGCCTTTACTAGATGCGACATTGAATACAAGAGCTGGGAGATTATGCTCCAATTTTATAAAACATTGGTCAGACCTCAGCTGAAGTTCTGTATGGAGTTCTGGTCACCACACTGTCAGAAAGATATGATAGCACTTGAGAAGGTGCAAGGAGAGTCACCAGGATGTTGCCTGGGGTGGAGTGTTTCAGTTACGAGGAGAGACTGGGTCTGTTTCTCTGGGGCAGAGGAGATTAAGAGGGAACATGAATGAGGTATATAAAATTATGAGAGATATGGATATGGTAGACCTCAGGGAACTTTTCATTTTATCAGAGGTGAGCAAAACAAGAGGACATGGATTTAGACAGGGCAGAAGATATTTAGAGGAGATCGGAGGGGACCTTTTACACCCAGAGAGTATTGAGTATCTGGAATGCACTACTGGAGAGAGTAGTGGAAGCAGAGTCACTGACAGCATTTAAGAAGTGTCTGTATAAGATCTTAAATCCCCTAGGCATAGAAGGCTACGGGCCACATGGAGGAAGAAGCAGTTAATACAGCTAGATGCCCACTGGTTGGTGTGAATGTGGTTAGCTGAATGGGCTGTTTCCATGTTGTATGACTCTATGACAAACATATTTGAGCAAACATGCCTAGTGGAGCTTCAGCATAAGACTTCACACATGTTAACTATGTTAAATAGTGACAGTGGCATGCTCTGCACAGGAAAACAATCAGAAGATAAGGTCCAAACTCTCTGTCTTTACCATTTCAGTCATGTATGGTGGTGGACTTAAGGAACTAAAGGAAAGAGAGGCTTCAAGTGCATTCCAACTTCACCTTGTATGCAAATTAAAAGTAAAAGGCTGAAGTCATCACAATCATCTGTAGCCAGAGATTTCAAATGGATAATTCCTCTCAGCTTCAACCTGAGATAGTCAACATCAAAGCTCCAACTTTCAGCCATTAGTTCACGAATAATACATTAGATGCTGCCAAAGCGACAAAATTAGAGATAATCAGATGACCTGTGCTTCTGAAATGCCCATATCTTTAATGAACCTGTTCTATGATAGTTACATATGGTCATGGTTGATAATGTGGAAAATTGCTGAAATATGATTTCTTTTGCAAAAAGCTGATCATTCAACCAGACCAATCACCCCATGATCTAACTCCTTGCAATCATCAGCAAGTGATGGGAGGAATGGCAACACCATTGAACAATAACATGATTGTAGCTATTCAGTTTGAGTTCCACACAGTCCACTCAATTGCAGACCTCACTATAGCCTTGGTCCAATTGGAGAGCTCAGATGAAAATGATTGCTCCAAGGCACAGTTCTTTTCAGTGTGGTATCATAAGCTCTTATAAAATCAAAGGCAAAGGTTGTTCATTGGAGAATAATCATCTCACTTATGAACATGGCTGTAGGCGTGCTTCAGAAATACAACTTTCAATGATTTTGTCAATAAATTTCCCTCCAGGTTATGATTGGAAGTGATATTGTCAATTGATGATAATGTGCAGCTTCTCAAGTAATGAAGCAGTCCATACATAGCCCAAATTGGTCAATATCCAATTTTTAGTCAGTCGATAATATTTGAGCCAGATGATTAGCATTTAGTAGAGCTAGAGGCCCCCACCACCACCCATTGGTAGAACTTCAGGCTTCATGCTTTACACCATCAAAATCACAATTAACAACATGGACCAGAACAGAATAAGGCACTTAAGAGCTGTAAATTGTCAGAGTAGATGTCAGCTGAGCATTCCCCAGTAAAAGGGAGATCGTTTGATGCCCTCCAATTCTCTATCAACTGCAAATCAGAGGCTAAGTGTAACTGAAACTACAATCAAAAAGGCTTAAAACTTGCCAGGAGAAAACATGTCCATCCATTCCACCACCAACGTAAAATGGTTACAGTAGAGATTATCTACAATAATCATGTTTTCTTCCCAAACACATAACATTACTGGCTCATAAGGGCAATTTTAAAATCTGTGTAGGAATATCATTACCTCCAGTTTCTCAGCTGATCCTAAGTCACAAGCCACCGTGCAAAAAAACACATACCACAGTTCTTTCATCATCACTTGGTCAAATATTAAAACATTGTGGGAGCACCCTCACTGCATGAGTTTCAGTAGTTTATGAAGCAAAACAACTAGGGATTGCCAATTAATGTTGGCCTTTCCAGGATTCCTACATTTCAAGAGTGAATTTTAAAAAAACTAATTAAAAATTACTCTGTGAGTACTCTGTGGATTTTTTGAGAATGCTGATAAAATAATGCCCAGTAGTAAAGTACCTTCTCCAAAGCTGTTGAACCGAATAACTAGTTGGCTGATTAATTGTACAGCACATAGTGGGTGAAGGCAACTGCAGAGTAAGTAATTTTTAGACAAACTGAAAGAGACAAGGGAGATGCCAAACTTGTGTTAGTCTTCAACTAATAGATTGTTTGAGGTCAATTGTGCATAGAAGCAACCCACCAATAAGCATAGGGGACATCCGGCATGGACAGATGATTGGTTAAGCAAGCATTAGAAAATGACACAGTAACTGATGCTGAAAAGATAGTGAAAAACTCAAATTAAAGTGAGGGTTGCTATTAATAACTGTAAGTAGATCCGTTTTGGGCTTGCAAAAATCAAACAAGTAATTAAGCGGAGGCTGCTAGATATGAAAGGATCCACATCCTAATAAAATCAATCTGGACACTACACCTCAATGGGGATAGAATTAGTCCTGGAGGGAGTGTAGGGTAGATTACTAAATTGATACTGAATTCCAAGGTTGGTATTCCACAAACTTGGCTTGCATGCTCAGGAATTTAGATAATTGAAAAACGATTTGAATAAGGTTTTCTAGATTTTATGGAGGAATTAATAAAACAGATTAAGAAAACTATTTCCACAAGTTGAAGAAGGAAAGAAGAGGGTCATAACCTAAAAACTTGAGCAAGACCATTAAAGAATGAAGTTAGGATACATTTATACATGTAGAGCATGGATGGAATTTGGATATTTCTTCCATTGAGGTCAGTTTATGCTGGGTCAATTGCTAATTTGAAATTGAGGTTATAGTTTTTATCTTAATCAGAGGTACGAATATGACAAAATAGTGTCAATGTGGTTAAGTCATAGATCAGCACTGATAATGAGCTATTGACCTGAAATATTAACTCTCTTTCTCCCTCTCATTCTTTATGACAAATGTTTCTGTTTTTGCTTCACCTCTGATTTATTTGAATAAAATATGTGACTTGAAAGGCTTCTACTTTTCATAGGTTCTGACAACAGCCAGACACACTTATTCAAGTAGTTTAATATAGTTAACCTAAATTAATCCAATCACATGTTGATACTGGTGAATAGAGCTAAACACCAGGTAAGAAGGAACACATTGGATGATGAGTTTTGGAAAGATTGAAAGTAATTGTCCTTCACATATACTATTACACTCAGCAAGCTTTCTAGATTTTTAGGCCAAAAGCTTTATATTGAAGAAAACTATGTATTAGATCATACTTGAATTATATAACATTATATATACTGAAATTAGTTGATAGTTTTCTTCCTCAGCTAATTCTCCTCACTGGCTTAAAGTTATTCTAATATGCATATTATTAAGTCCACAAAGGCATGAGAGAAATGATCAATAATGTTGCATGCTTCCTGTTAATCAATGTTCAACAAGCATTTGACAAACAAAATTTTAAGGATAAGCTGATTTATTATAACTTTATTCAATACCTCTAGCACACAGCAGGATTTCCCCCTCTTGGAAAAATCCAGAGAGAAAAAAGTAAGCAAATTTTTTAAACTTGATGAATGATAAAACTTCATTTAAGCTGTTCTGGCTAGGAATCTTTCAGCTTTGATCCGAAATGCTTAGGAAGTATTTTGTATGTATTGACTGAGAAATTTCAAGTCTTCCATTGATGTGTTTGGCCCTTCAGTTGATTCTTGAACTACCTGATGGAGGATGGATTACAAAGAATGCAAAAATGTCCACATTCTGATTGAAACTGACTCATCCACCTGAAGAGTTCTTGTTTGAAACTGTAACCATTAATGCAAGATGTCAAGCAGAGAATAAGAACATGTCAGTCTCAATAGCATTGACCACACTTTGGAAGAAGTCCTGATAAATGGACTGCATTGCTTAAGCATCAGATCACAAAGGTAGTCAATTTGAGGAGCACAAACAATCATGCAGTATGTAAGAAAATCAATCCTCAGATGATTTTGAAGGGTAGGCTGTTATTTTCTTTGTATTGGTTGAGGGCAGTGATCGCATGAACATCTGTTGTACTTTCTACTTTTTTTATGGTGGGGCAGATTTACTTTTTAGAAACTGTGGACATTATAATTTACATGTTAAGTAACTGCATGCAGCCATTATCAGTTATTGTTCAATTTTTTTTCTGAATATCAGTTATATGTGATTTCTTCTTTGATATGTAACCACCACTGAAATTATATATTAATGTTTATATTTTGCTTCTGCATTTTTTGAAGGAATTGTGCAAATGCCAAAGAGTAACATAATCATTCAAGACAGAGAAGTGTAAATGTAGGCTCAGAATAAATGCATGTTTTCTTGCATTTGCATGTTTATAAGACAAGATAAGATTTCTTTATTAGTCACATGTACATTGAAACACACAGTAAAATGCATCTTTTGCGTAGAGTGTTCTGGGAGCAGCCTGCAAGTGTCACCATGTTTCTGTCGCCAACATAGCACGCCCACAACTTCCTAACCCATATGTCTTTGGAATGTGGGAGGAAACCGGAGCACCCAGATGAAACCCACACAGATATGGGGAGAATGTGCTAACTCCTTACAGTGGCCAGAATTGAACCCGGGTGGTGGCGCTGTAATGACATTGGTTGCTGTCCATGAAGTTCCATTTTGATAACATGCCTTCAATAATAAGGCCTTACACCTTATTGCCTATCTGCACTGCACTTTCTCATTAGATGTGACACTTTACTCTGCATTCTGTTATTGTTTTACCTTGTAATCTCTCAATGCACTTTGTAATGAATTGATCTGTATGAACAGTATGCAAAACAAGCTTTTTACTGTACCTCAATTCAAGTGACAATGATAGACCAAATCCAATTATGGAGACTCATGCTTAGATAGAGGAGACTAATATTTTAATGAAGAATACAGAGATTCATATTTACATAGCAGGATACCTGTGTGTTCCAGACTGCCTTACAACTAGTGGATTAGATTTGAAATGTATGAGCTGTTGGGAATACATAAGCTCTTTATGCACAACAAGGTCTTGAGTACAGCACAGTGAATAGATGACCAGGTCATGTATTACAATGATCTTGGTGGCAGAATAAATATTCCCAGGATGCCAGGCAGAACTTCAAATGGTATTAGTATTGGTTCCAAAAGAATAGAATTATTGGATCCTTTACTTCCATCTGATACGCCAGATGGCACCTGAAGCAAAAGATTACAACTTCCACAGTTCAGCTTTCTACCAATACTGAAGTGTCAACCTTGGTGTTTGTATTCAGATCAGTGGAGTTGTTCTTGAACTCCGAGAAGACTTGGGAATCAGAAGTCAGCACTGACACATGATTGACACTTAACACATTCTAAACTGTGGGTCAAGACATCGGCTGTGATCACCCTTGGCCTACCGTGTGTCTTGGAGTGCCTGCCTACCCACTGTCAGACCTCACACTTGCTGCTGGACTGACCTTTAACCTGCTGTCAAATTGCCCAAACCTGCCATTGGCCTGGCTATTCCCATCCTACTGATGCACTGGCCTCTTCTACTTGTCAGATAGCCTCTCCTATGCGCTGAACTGATATATCCAACGTGTCAGGCTAACCTTTCCACTCCCAATGCCAGACTGCATCTGCCTCTCCATGTTTGATGTTCGACCATGCTGTCAGACTGCCCTCTTCACTCCTGCTGTCAGATTGCCCCTGCCGTACTGTTGGACCACCTATCCACTCCTCAACAGTGAAGGGTTGTGGCACTTACCTACTCGGCTAATGTCCGCAGAACTACTGGTCTGACCACAAGTTTCAAGCTTTCCAAACCTTGCAATCTGTGCAGTAGGTTTTCTCAAACTGTGCTTCGTGTGCTGCTGCAAAGCAAGCAGCAGTCTGTTATGTGGATGAAGAACAGTTGTGAAAAGATTCGGCATATTCTTCAAGACAGGTGTTTTTCTTTTACAAAAGAAGCCAAAAAGAGGGAGCAACTTATACCCTAGGGCAACTCATATGCCATATGTTATGGCATAAAATGGAGTTGGATAATTTGATTTCTGTTTGTTGAGCTGCTAATGAACATTTATTGTATCAATAACACAACAAAATAAGAGCAAGGGTAGGTCCTCAATCTTTCAAGCCTTCATTGACTTTCAATATGATCATTGCTGATCTTTTCCAGGCTTTAACTCCATTTCTGTGCCAGTTTCCTATGTCTTGATTTGCTAATCTTTCAAAAATCTTTCTTTAGATACTCTCAATGATGAAGTCTCCACAACCCTCCAAGACAGAGAATTCCAGAGATTCACCTCCCCTTGTGGAAGGATCTACTGTGCACCTCAGTTTTAAAAGACCATCCCTTTGTCTTGTAACTGTCCTCTCATTGTACTTTCTCCCACCAATGGAAACATCTCCACATCTACTCTGTCAAGCTCCCTTTGATTCTTATATGTTTCATTGAGATCACTCCACATTGTTTTTAAGCTCTAAAAAATATTGATTTAATTTCTTTAGCTGCTCACAATAGCACAAACCCCTCTTCCTAGGAATTAGCCTTGTGAATTTCTTTCCAGAACTAATATATCCTTTCTTAAATAAGAGGGCCAATCTGTGCACAGTACTCCAGGTGTTACATTATGCATAGTCTGCACAATTGTAAAAATACTTCCCTATTTCTAAACTCCAACCTTTTTGCACTAAAGTTCAATCTACCATTTTGTCTTCCTAACCACTTTCTGTCTGTAACTGCCTGTTAATTTATTGTGATTCATGCACAAGGACATCTAGATCCCTCTGTATGTCACTTATCTGTAAGTTTTCTCCACTTAGATGGTAAACCGCCTTCAGATTTCTCAAACTAAAGTACATGACCTCATATTTTTCCAAAAACATTACCAAGTTTTGCCATGTCATTCAGCCTATTTATATCATTTTACAGAGTCCACATGACCTCATTGCAACACGCCCTCCCACTTATTTTCATGTCACTTGCAAATTTGGATAACTTGCCCTCTGCTTCTTCCTCCAGGTCATTCATATAGATCATAACTAATTGAGAGCCAAGAACTGATTCTCAGGGCATTGCATGGATTGCATCCTTTCAACCTGACAATGCCCCCTTTATTCTGACTCTCTATCTTCCATGAGATGATCATTTTTCAATCCATGCAAACACTCTTCCTTCAAAACCATGTGCGATCATCTTATGCACTAATCTTTTATGTAGTACCTTTTCAAATGCCTCTTAGAAATCTGCATTTCCTTGCTTCCCATTATTAATTTTCCACTCTTGCCCCACTCAGGATCCTGCACTTACCCTGGTTTCCTTTTTTCTTTTTCCTTTTTATGTATCAGTTGTAGTCCTTGCTATTTGTTGTAATGTTACTTGCCCATTTTCTCTCATAGTCAATTTTAATCCTTTTTATTAACTTTTTAGTCTCACATTGTTGGTCCTTGTAAAATTCCCGGCACTCTGGTCTACCACTGCTCCTGCCACATTGCATGATCTCGTTTTTGATTCAACAGTCTCTTTGACGTCCTTTGATAACCACAGATGGTTCACCTTTCTCTTGGGTCCATCTTTCTAATTAGGATGAATTTCTGCTCAGCCTTAAGAGCCAGCTGTTTTTAATATCTGCCACTGCTCCCCCACTGACCTATCCCTTAGCCTATTTCCCATGTCCACCATACACAACTCCACTTTCCCACCTTTGTTACTGCCCTTGTTGAAGTTGAGGATATTTGTTATGGACCCGAGGTGTTCATCCTCAGACTTTATCCAGAACTCTACCATGTTATGATCACTACTCCCTTGGGGATCCATAACCACAACTTTTTTTTATTATACCTATCCTATCACACAACAATAAATGTAAAATAGTCTGTTTCTAGGTAGGTTCTGTAACAGACTGCTCGAAGAAACAATTCTTAACACACTGCACAAGTTCTTCCTTCATTGTATCCTTGTCAGGGGAGTTTGCAAAGAATAGTAAAAAAAAACAGACAGATATAAAAAAAGGCAAGATTATGCAGCACCAAGACAAATCTAAGTATAAAGAAATCTCTGTGAAAACTCTCCAAGTTGGACATACCTCTGGAGCAACAAAAAGATGAAATTATAGTGGCTAGCTACACTGAATAAAGTCACAAGACACTCGTTTGGAGTCCAAGAGTCGAATGAACGACTGGGGTGCGCTGCCCCTTTAATAAACACAGTTCCCGCGCT
>JARFYF010000007.1:66909958-66921312 GCA_030265395.1 Rhina ancylostomus | reverse complement strand
CTGCCCCTTTAATAAACACAAGTCCCGCACTGATGTCACCGGCAGATCACGTGACCTTCCCGCGCGCGGGCTCTACTAGCCCAACAAAGAAGGAGTGCCCCGTGCCATCTTGTGTTGGGGCCTCCGACGACACTCGCAATCCTGGGAGGCGGTTCGTGAAAGGTAAGTAGCCACAAAATAAAGATTTTAGATCCAAATTCTTCATCAGAAGCTTTTATATTTCAATAGTTTGTTACTTTAAACCACAATGCTTTTCAACAGTGCTTTCAGCACAGACTGCTAATGTGTAGTTCACTGAATAAGTTCAATGGAAATAATGATTAAAAACAGTGTAATTTAGCATTTTATTTCAGCCACCATTTACTTACACGTACCACATAAAGAATTGTCAGTTTTCTGAATACCTGTATATGCAGAAGAACAAATAACTGAGAACAAAATTCTGCTTTTTAGTTTGCATGACATTTTCATAAATCACTTGAAGAACCTTTTATGATATTACTTGGCTACTAGCCAGTTTTCCCTACTACATGCTGTTTTGATATACTGGATGACAAGACCTTTATAACTGACTTCATCTGACTTACTAAAGTGTTCCAGTAATTCTATGCTGCAGTAAAGATGTCACCACAATAGTAGTCCATTTGTAATGTAGTTGGCTCCTACTGAGGTCATTGGCTGAAACACTGAAAGCTATTTTTTAACTTGCACTATTAAAATAAATTTGCATCTATCCTGGTGCAGAACAGTAGGTTGCTGTCCAAGTCAGAAAAAGACTTGTGAATCACATTTTAAAAGCAAGGCTACAAAGTTCTTTGTTGAATGCCTCAAATTTTTGTGCAATAATGCTCACAATTTAATGTCTTTAGTTTTTCACTGTTGCTTATAGTCATACCACCTCAATGATATATTGATTTTGTACAGAAATGCTTGTAATTCTAATCAAAGATCATCAATCTAAAATGTCAGCTCTGTTTCTCTTCCTGTAGATACTTCTTAACTGAGTGATTACCTCTAACAGTTTATTCTTTTATTTGCAATACTGTTGCTAGATGCAGAAGAGGTAAGAATTTGTGTACACATTTAATGCCCATTCAGTTAATCATAAAAACAAATGGTGAATACAATGCGGAAAGTATTTCAGAGTTGGGAAACTGGATACAGAGCAAAGTCAACAACCTAGCCTTTGCTCATGGCTTTGGTTGAACTTATAGGTGTTCAGCTGTTAAATCAGCAGTATGTTCTGCACATGTTGTAAAACCTGGAAACCTGAGGTTACTGTTGTGAGAAATGGCCCCTGGTGGTCAGAGGACAGCATTGCTCCTCAGATCGGAAGTGATACTTCTGTCAATCAAGGTGCAGCTCCACCCACCACCCCTCAGGTGTGAGAGTCTGAACTTTCCTGACCACTCTGAACCTGTCTGCCCATTGGCTTTGGCATGAACTTTTGTCTTTGACCCTCACACGATTGATTCATTCAAATCATAACAGTGAGGCTCCACCCAACCTCCCAGCACCATAAAAAGGGCTGCAATCTCTAGCTTATTCTCTTTTGATGAACCCAGGAGTAGTGAGACAACGCTTCAGAGATCACTGGTAAGAGTGCATCACCACATGGTCAGGGAGCGTTCGACTCAAGACTCCAGGCAGTCTTAGAGTCTCGGGTGGCCAGGCATTGAAGTGTTATATCCTGAAGTTGTACATTGTTATTGTGTGCTTGTTTGTATCAGTGTATGTGACCATATGTTACCCCAGCTGCGAATCCCCTCTCATGCTCGTGGTATCTTGCGTGTGAGTGAGCATGTGTCTGTTCCCATCCATTCTGTCCCATGTTTGCCTTTGTGATTAAATTAGTTTTGGTCTACAAAGCTCGTGTTCCAGAGTCCGTCATCCTTAAGACCACAAAAAACAATTTCCACATAACACTTACTGAGTAAACCTGTCTGTCTGATTTGCTGCTGGACTCTCAATGGAATTGCAGTCTCTGAACTGCATTCACTGAGGCCCAGCTGTCACTCAGTCATGCCAGATGTTGAGGGCCAGGAAGATAGGTCTTCCACATCTGGCCCAAGCAAAGGCAGGTTCAGAAGCACTGATGTGCACCCAAAAGCCAGGCTTTATTCCTCCAAACCTTGTTACAGAAACAACAATTACCTAACTTTAATGGGATCTATAGAAGTATAGGACTCACTTAATAGTCACAAGTTAATCCCAAACTAATGAAGCTAAATCTTATATGAGAAGCATTGCTATCTTATATAGATAGATTAGGAATTTCAAATGAGTTCATTTACCATACAAAATTAGTCTAAAGTGTTTGATTATTGTCAAACAGGATTCAATCCCCTCACATATACTATTGTCACCAAAATTACAACTATTTCCAACAATAAGCAACTTTTATTTATCTTGTTCTGTTTATTACTAACTAATGGCTCAATTTAACAGGATTTAATGTGCATTTAATGTCTGGTTGTAAGAGCATCATTGTAAGAGTGCTGTGCAAAGCTGCTGAATATCACAACTGCCTGACAGAAAGTATCAGCTGCATAGAGTCATACAGCATGGAAACAGGCCCTTCAGCCCAACTTGACCAACAGGACCAATTAAATTGATCTTGTATATTTCATTCATATAAAATGTGTGCAGAGGTTTTGAACAAATAAAGTACCATGCAATAATAATCAGTATTGAATTCTGAGACTTCTGAGCATTGACTTGGGGCGGCATGGTAGCGTAGCAGTTAGCGTGATGCTATTACAATGCCAGCGATCGGGGTTTGATTCCCGTTGCTGTCTGTAAGGAGTTTGTACATTCACCCGTGTCTGCATGGGGTTTCCTCCAGGTGCTCCAGTTTCCTCCCACATTTCAAAGACGTACGGGTAGGGTAACATGGGTTTAAAAATGGGTGGCGTGGGCTCGTTGGCCCGGAAGGGCCTGTTACCGCGCTGTAAATAAAATATAAAATGTAAAAATATGTAATAAACTAAAATGCAAGATGCACATTTTGACTTTCAGATATGATGGACACAAGGTTCATGGAATGTTCTGCTATCTATATAGATACTGTAAGAGATTCATGCCATTTTCATGGCCATTGTTTGGGTGAAGTATCAACATGCCCTGAATGCATGCATACATTTCCCTGCTAGAAGTGATAATGTAGGGGGACAGGAAATTTAGAGGTTACTACATGCTACCAAACTACAAGTTAGACCTCAAGAGAAAAAAAATTATAGGTGGTAGAGGTGTGTGATATGGCAAATAATGGCCTTAAAGATTTTTTGAGGCCATGGTTGCATTAATTCTGTTTTAGAACCATAGAACAATGCAGCACAATACAGACCCTTTGGCCCACCATGTTGTGCCAACCTTTAAACCACACCTAAGACTGTGTAACCTCTTCCTCCCACATATCTCCCTATTTTAAATTCCTTCATATACTTATCCAACAAGAACTTGTCCAACATATCTGCCTCCACCACCATCTCTGCCTCCACCACCATCTCAGGCAGCGCATTCCATGCACCAACCACTCTCTGGGTGAAAAACCTTCCTCTGATATCTCCCTTGAACTTCCTACCCATTACCTTAAAGCCATGCACTCTTGTACTAAGCATCGGTGCCCTGGGAAAGAGGCACTGGCTGTCCACTCTATCTATTCTTCTTTGTTTTAGGATGCTTTATCTGTTGCTTTGTATTGTGGGTAAAGACAACTGATTATTGCCTGTAAATACATTACCGAATTTGTACAATATAGTAACATGAGCGTATTGTGGTTTACCTCTGATTTCAAGGAATTGATCTCCAAAATTTAAATTCTGAGATATAGCAGAAAATGCTGGAAATACTCAGCAAATTAGGCAACATCTCTGTTGAGAGAAACTCTAATGTTTTAGGTGATGACCATTTATTGAAATGGGATTAAATGAATTCCAGAAACAGATAATAACATTGACATTATGATATAGTGCGCTTAGATTTACCAAGCAGGGAGGAATTTACAGGCACAGTAAATGCTACTGTTTTACTCCAAGAGTGAGCAGGCAGAAGCTTACTGTGGGAAACTTTTGAAAAAAGTAAATTATCATAGTCAGAGCAATTTTCTGCAAGAAATGTTTTATCAGATGAGATCAGATGAGATTACATGGTGCAACAAAATAAATGGTGATATTTCATGTAGTGAGAGTTTCTTTAACTACACTGACCATGAACAAATGAATACTACTTTCAGTCGTACATGCTCACATCCTTGTAGAGATTTCATGATAACGATATTACCAGTATTCCATTCTGAATAGATAACTGTCTTTGTCTATATTTTTCTTTAAATTATGCATAAAACATAACCAAGAAAACTTAGTTTTCTTTTACTCTTTGAAGTTTGAGAAGGCAGTACAGCTGCTACTAAAAAGGACTCGGTTCTGTGTTACTCTTAATGCCTGAGGTCTCCTGTACCTTAACGAGATTATTTCCCAAGTCCCCTAGGAAGCATTATTAAGAATTCATTAAACATTACTTGAGGTACCAGACTTTTAAAAAGATTGCCGAAGGCCACCAAAGACATGGAGAGAATGTTCTACCTCTCCTCCTGGAGGACTTTCTTCTCCCACTCGTCCTAAGGTCCCTCTCCACATTTCTTATCCCAAAACACAGTTCAAGAAAAGCCAGATAGCTGGGCCAAATTCACTCCCCAAAATTATGTGTGCTGCATTTGGAGGCTCAACAAGTATTAGCAACTTGTATCTATCACTGAAATTAGGTCAAATTGACAAGTTCGTGTAGGCCCCAGTTCTCCAGCTTCTGCCAAGCCTATTGCACGTCACCAAGGTTGACCCCAGAAATGAACCGAGGTTATTTATCACACCATCAGTTTCTTTACTGGAGTAGATAAAAGAAAAGAATTTTATACATAGTTATTGAGGGAGATTAATGAGAGAATTTTGAATTTCTTCAAGAAGGAACCACTGCTGAAAGGATGGAGGAAGTGTTGTAATTCTGTACTAAAAGCACAAATTTCTTGATAGTACAATGAACAGAGTAATGACTTTCTAGGAGACGCATAAACAGTACAAAATTGTCTTTTTGACAATTTCACATCAAGGATTCAGTTTATGAACTGTGTTAATGAGTCCTCATTTCGGAAGTTAACAAGAAGAATTGATTCTAACTTCCAGATGCTTGGCTTGAAATATCTTTTGACAATTTTTAATATTTATTTCTGAAGCCATAATATCTTCCCTTGTAAATCTAATAAGAGCCATGTTTTGAATTTCTTAAAATTGTATGGTATTTCTCAATCACATTGACAAAGTTGGCACATGTTTACAATGTTTCCCATGCAGTTGTGAATTTCACAGCACAGTTGTGTGGGCTGTCCTGGAATTTTCAATTTAACTGTGCATTTTTATTTCTGTAGTGAAGAGATTAGTATTGGATGAGGTGCTGAGCAAATGTGATATCTGTTGTTTTGATGTAGGTTGAGCCTGCAATAGGTGGTGATATTTCAGTTTCCTGACAGTTGTATTGTATGGTTGGTTCAATTGATTGTCATATGTTTTGGATCAAAATTGTTGTGACTGAATGGTTTATCACTTCCTTTTCATTTGTTATCTGTCCAGTGCTTCACACTGGGCTTCTAGTAAGTATGAAATTGAATTTTTTCCAGTCTTGGAGCTCTGTGGTATCTTTAGCCAGAATTGGGTTTGTGTTTAAGAGGAGGGCAGGAACATGTGTTTGTCTAATGGTTTCATTTTTAATAAGTTGGCCTTTAATTTTACTTTACTGCTGTGCTTGGTAGTCCATTCTGGATGCAATTCTATTTATTCCTTCAGAGTTTTGCTTTTTTAATGGACTTTGATTTATTCCACAGTGGAGTCAAGGTTACCAAAGTATTGGATTATTTGATTAATATTGTGTGTATTAATTAAGGCTGTTTACTCAGTTTAATGAAATCTTTTTTGACACATACTGTTGCACACTTTTCAGTGCCTAAGACACAGCTCAGCTTTATATTGTCAAACATTTGCTTATTTTTGAATATTACACATTCTCTGAGGTTATTGGCAAGTCATGTTATTTATAATGCTTTTTAGAGTCATAGAAAGATACAACATGAAAACAGGCCCTTTGGACCCCTGAGTATGTGTTGACTATCAACCACTCATTTACACTAATCCAACACTAATCCTATTATTTTATTCTTCCTACACTGTCATCTACCTCTCCCAGATCCTAATACTCACCTACACGCTAGGGGCAATATACAATGGCCAACTACCTACCAACCCACACATCTCTGTGATGTGGAGGAAATTGAAGGCCCAGAGGTAACCCACACTGTTATGAGGGAGCATGAAAACTCCATACAGACAGAACCTGAGGTCAGAATTGAACCCAGTTCACTGCAGTGTGAGGCAGTTACTCTACTAGTTGTGCCACTGTGCTGCCCACAATTATTCCAGGCTCTTCATATCTGATAATGGAAATGGTGAATTGGTATTTCTTACTTTGTTCTTCCAAGTCAGAAAATTACTCAATTACTTAGTTGAAAATACAATGACCAAGAAATTCAACTATGTAGTATATTTTGTTTAAGTGTATACCATTATTTCAAGTTGGTTAATACTTCATCATTATGTGCTCGTCATTCTCTCCTTCAATTTAAAGTAGTCTATAGAGCTCACTTATCTAAAGATAAACTATCCTGTTTTTATTCTGATATATCTCCTTACTGTGACAAATGCAATAACGGAGTGGCTTCCTCAATCCACATGTTCTGGACGTGTCAGAGTCTTAAAAAATATTGGATGGAGATTTTTCATACTTTTCCTGTACTTTTCAAAATAAATTTTAAACTTATTCCTCTCTCTGCACTATTTGGAATTGTTGGAGAAAAAGATATAACTTTGAAGGATTCTGATTTACATATTCTGGCTTTTATTTTTCTTATAGCCAGGAGAGCAGTGTTGCTTAAATGGAAGGAAATTACTCCACCTACACATGTTCGATGGTTACAGGATGTTACGTTATGCTTGAATCTGGAGAAGATTCGATGTTCAGTTTTTGAATCTAACCTAGACTTTCAAACCCTGTGAGGACCCTTTTTGAATATTTTTCAAAATTTCTGATCTGGGGACTAAAACGCAGATATTGGCTGACACTGTTATGTTTTTTAAGGGGTTTTCTTGCTGTTTCTTCTATCTAACAGCTTTGGGTTTTGGTAGTGGGGGTAGATTTTTTTTGTAATAAAATATTTCAAATTTTTCTTCCTTTATTAACTAACTACTATATGTGATTATTGATTTAGAGTATTGTAATCCTAAGTATGATTTAACACGATGTATTCAGCAGTATTTTATTTTCTTTCTTGATGTATGTACTCTGTATTTTTTCATGGATTTAATAAAAATATTGTAAGAAGAAGAAATGTATACTGTTGTTTTCTGATCGTTGAGCACACTTGATTCAAGTTCTAGTCAAGTACAGTAAAATCTGATAATCCATATCCAATTGCTTGGAAATCCTGATGATTTGGCATCTGGGTCGCACATTATACGCTGGATCCTGATATCCTCATTATCTATGGAGCAGCTGCATAGCCTGAGCCAGGAATTGAAGTGTAGGCAGAGGTCCAGAGTGCTTGTATGTGTCAGCTTGTTTGACAAGCTGATACTTACAAGCTGAAATTCATTGAGTTCTGTTTCTCCCACTCCCCTTAAACTCAGTGGATTGACTGGAAAATGTATTATTCTGTTGTGTGACATGTTCAAAAAAATGCATTGAGAGGAGTAACATTCAACAGTATGGAAGCACTGTTGGTTCTGCACACCAACATCCCACAAGTGCCGGATTATTGGAATTACATTAAAATATGGTGAGAAATTTGATCACAATGGTACCATGTGCACATGCTGAAGCACTGAGAGCATAGACGGTGGCTACAATAATGCCAGTCATCCTACAATGCAGACTAAGTAGTTGTTCTGTTGAATTTGTGCATGTCAATGTAACAAATACCCCATTTAAGCACTGCATGGATCTAAGGTTGCACAGCAGCAGGCTCATTGAGGAAGAAATTCTACACCTGTTTAAAGGGATCATAGTTACAGATTTACAGGAGCTCATTTGGTATCTCTGTTGACACTGCAGTGATTGATTGGATAGATAGCTGTCGACAAATAGCGCTTTAAGGCACAGAAAAGAATGGGGGAAAAGATCCAGCTATTATGAGCAAGAGAAGTTAAAGACTGCAATAGGAAAAAAAGAGGCATATGAATGTTGCCAGAAAAAGCATTAACCTTGATATTTGAGAACATTTCAGAATTCTGCAAGGGAGGTCAAAGACATTGATAATAAAAGCGAAATATGAGAGTATTCCAGTCAGAAAGCTTAAAAAACAGACTGTAAGAAGCTACTAAAGATTTGTAAAAGAAAATATGTAAAAGTTAACTTGGTTTCTTATAAACTGGGACTGAGTAAATTATATCAGGGAAGAAGGAAATGGCAAAGATGTTAAACAATTATTGCATGTCTGTCTTCACACATGTCCAGAACGAACTGGAGGTCAGCTTCCAGTGCATCAGACCTCCTGCTCCATTTGTTCAATTAACTATTGAGTCCAGCGATAGGGCACTGATATGCTGAAGAGAGGGTTTAGATAAAAAGTGCTTGGTCATTCAGCTATATGCCTTGAGTGACATTTGAACAGGGTCATTAGCCTTGTGATAAAAGGTAAGTGGAGCTATGTGTTTGAAATAGTCCATTTGCTCTGTTTTAATGTTATTACTTTTCATACTTCAAGGTGGTTTAATTCAATTTTTTGATGTGCTTGAATATCGTTTTAATTTTTTAATTATTTATGTGTATTTTAATGCTTTTAAAATATATGTCTGTTGAGACTTTAAGAACCGTCCCAAAGCATTTAACAGTGACAATCTTCCAAAGGCCATCAAAGGACTACCAGGGTAGGCAAAGCTTAAACAGTACTCTGCCTGAGGACTACTTATCTCTCGGAGCTCACCCCACTTTGCTGGACACCTCCAAGGTACAGAGGGTCATCTGGTTTTGTAGTCCACCTTCAGAACAGCTAAGTATGGGTGAGTGGGCACCGTGGAAGGCAACATCAAACAGCAGGCCAATTCAGCACAATCCATCCAACTGGAATTAATGAAGATCCTTAACTACCAACTCCCAAGCAATGAGTAGTCACAAATAAAGAGAAACTGGGTAGCCACAGATCCAAAGCTTCCATCTCTCTACCACTAATCATTTCAGGGTCCCACTCACTAGCTGAATCACTAAGATACAGCTGTTCAGAGTGGTGCAGCTAGTAAAGTCGCTGTCTCACAGCTTCAGAGCCCTGGGATTGTTCCTGACCTCAGGTGCTGTCTGTTGGGAGTTTGCACATTCTCCCTATGACTACATGGCTTTCCTCTGAGTGATGCGGTTTCCTCCCACATCCTGAAGGCGTGCAGATTAATGGGTTAATTTGCTGCTGTAAATTGCCCCTAGCTTGTAAGTGACTGGTAGAATTGGCGGTGAATTGAAAAACATGTGGTGAGAATATTAAAACATGGGATTAATGTAGGACTAGTGCAAATGGGTAGTTGATGGTCAGTGCATATTCAATAGGGCAAAGATCCTGTTTCAATACTGTATCTCTCTATCTCCCTATGCCTCTATGACTATGAAGCAAATGCTGGTAAATTTGTACAAATGTGTAACCAATATTGGCATGGACATGGTGCACCCAAAGACCTAATTCTGTGCTGTTGACCTTATGCCTCTGTAACAAATCATGAAACCAGGAAAACCACCATGCCACTTGAGGCTATAATTACACAGTCACCCTTGTGGATCGCTGGCCTCTGTGTAGCTCAGCCAGTCCTGTGCCTCCTCTGCAGTTATCCCACAGTGGTTACAGTCAAACTGTAAGTGGTTGCTTCCGAGGAAGGGGTGTGGAAGCAGATGGCTGTGAGACAACCATCGACAGCTCTGAGACAGTTTGCCTGGCTCCAAAGTGCAGCCTCTTTCCATATGCTATATTAGAGTGGGTTGTACATGGAGACACAAGGGAGACTGTAGATGCTGGACACCTGGAGCAATGTCCTAATGAAGGTCTCAGCCCTAAAAGTCGACTGTTCATTTCCCTCCATTGATGCTGCCTGACCTGCTGAGTTCCTCCAGCATTTTGTGTTCATAGAGTGGGTTGTTTGGTGAACACAAATGATGTCACATTGAAAGAGGACTGCCTGCTTAGTCTCCACATTCTGCCATGAAGGAAGATATCTCTGCCGTCACATTCCGCATGTGTTATGATCTGGAGTTGCCCACCACTTCTGAAAAGAATGAGCTGAAGGAAGCAAACCAATCCACGTGTAAGCTTGGAGCAGGGCTCCCCCAGTGTACCTGGTCATCTGTTGCAGACTTTCAGATAGTTAGCAATGCTCTTGCACCTGGCTCTGCATGCATGACAGCCTTCATCTTTTAGCTGCTCCATCTTGGTTCTCAGCTGAGGGCTCCAGAGCAGAAGTGATGAGTTGGCACACAAATTGTCTGGCTGCAGTCCATTCATACCTGATGATTCATCATGTTCCCATTATCCCCCTTCTGCCTGCAAAATATCAGGACTTGAACCAGTAGGTGCAAATATCTGATGGGTTAACGTGAAGCATGGGCTCGAGTCTGGCTAGATTAGTATGTTTTTGTTATCTGAAATGAGAAATTCTCAAGGGTTGATATTTGTGAGAAGAGGTGACATTTGAGAGAGACACCTATAAACTCTTGTTATACAGTAAACGAAGTTTGGTCAACAGGGAAGTGAACTATGAGAAGATTAGATATGAGCCTACTGGAGACTTCAGGAAAAGGGGTGGTGTACATGCACCTGTCTACGTCAACGGTGCTGAGGTCAAGAGGGTTGAGAGCTGCAAGTTCCTGGGAGCGAACATCACCAGTAGCCTGTCCCAGAAAGCTCACCAGCACCTCTACTTCCTCAGGAGGCTAAAGAAATTTGGTTTGCCCCCTTTGACACTCACCAACTTTTATTGCTGCACCATAGAAAGTATCCTATCTGGATGCATCACAGCTTGGTATGGAAACTGCTCTGTTGAGGACCGCAAGAAACTGCAGAGAGTTGGGGACACAGCCCAGCGCACCACGGACACCAGCCTCCCCTCCTTGGATTCCGTCTTTACCGCTTGCTGCCTTGGTGAAGCAGCCAGCATAATCAAAGACCCCACCCACCCAGGTCATTTTCTCCTCTCCTTTTCCATTAGGTAGAAGATACAGGAGCCTGAGGGCATGTACCACCAGACTTAAGGACAGCTTCTACCCCACTGTGATAAGACTAT
>JARFYF010000007.1:66627114-66637411 GCA_030265395.1 Rhina ancylostomus | reverse complement strand
CAGTTTTTATTGCATTTTCAGTTTTTATTTCATTTTCACAGAATCTTCAATCCTTTGCTTTTCAGGTACATTCTGGACATATGTGAATCTACCATAACTTTATGTGAGCAAAGTGACAGATGCCAGCAATAGCTGTCACTCATCTCCATCGCTGGATTCACACAGAGAGCAAGTACAGAACCCAGACATTGAGATTTCCCACCATTACACAGGGGAATCTTCCTCTGAGGTCTTACACCAATCAGACCTAATGTGGCATAAGGATCTTCATTCAGTTCAATGGGGATTCCAATCTGGAAACAAAGAGGAAAAATACATTTTCACTATATTTTAATGTTTCTAATTATTTTCATAATGTTAATGCATTCTTAATATTTTATTATTTTAATCATTTTTAAAAACTTATTTAAAGCACATTTAATCATTTTCTGGTGACTAAATATGAGATATTTGCAACTGTTATTATTTGCAAACACTTCAGATATTTAGAGTCATGCAAAATCTATTAAAAGTGATTTAAATAATAAAAACAACAATAATTAAAACAATAACATATTAGGAATGCATTAAGATAATAAGAATTCAGTATTGACAACTTTGATATGGGTTCCCTGAGAACTGGTTCCTATTAAAGACTGAAACAGGTAGAGCAGTACCCACATCAAAGCCAGCTGGAGACCAATTGCTCCTAAGGCCTCACAGGACCACACCATGACCCAATTTGTTCAGTCCTTTGTGTCCAGTCCAAGTAAGGGCAGAAGGCAAGGAAAACCCAGGTTAATTCAGCCCAAAGTTGTACAAATAATTTTAATCCAACAGTGAGAAAATAATAATCGCATTCTCATACCATGAATCATACATTATTGTTTGGATCAATTTGTTTGGACAGGTTCTTGTTTACAGTATGTTTAATAGATCATTTATTAATAAATTATATTACTTTTAATTGAGGAACAATTCTGTAGTTTTTTTATTCTTTAATTCTCAGCTCTCTCTTCACCTGCTAACTTACAGTAGAGTTCATAGGTTGCACTTGTGACTGCTGTCAAGTTGTGGATGTGGAACATGAATGTCATTGGGTACCAACATGAAGGAAAAACACTGGCTAATTTGTTTTTTTCCCTTCTTGCTCAGGCACGCCAGGACCAATCTTAGTGCCTGTGTGTCAAAGTGTGCAATTTCTTTTGAAAATTTATATGAGGGAAAATTGGTAACTTCCTGATCACTGTGGCTTGGATGCATTCTCCAATTAATATCTAATTCAAGAGTCACAGCAATCCTTATTTTTGATGATAAATTTATTCATTTCAATAATGCCCTACTCTGAAGGTAAGAAAAAGAACTCCCAAAAGCATCCATAGATTTTGATATGGGCTCTAACTTTCTTCAAAGACTGTTGTATTTTCTGCACAATCCCAGAAAAGATAAGCTCCAATTGCTAAGTAGATGTACTCTAAAAATAAATGTACTATGATAGTTAATGAACTTTCATCTTATCTACAATTATAATCAATTCTACTGGAGAAAAGAGCTGAGCTTAAATGATGACTCCAATTTAATTTGTTCTTATTAGATTTGGATGCAACAGTCAAGTCATAAGTATCAGAAGGATAATTATTGATATTAAATCTAACATTAATGCATTTATTCTATATTTCAGTAAAGTTGACATCAATCATGAAAGTTTTCAAACTAAAAATTAAAAATAATATAATTGACGGGGCAGTATTTATCTGTTAATGGTGATCCTATTAATTGAGATACCAATTGTTTCAGCAACCATGGCAAGCCAACCAAGGCAAGAAAGGTTAATTGTTATTTTAACTGCTAGGTTATACAACTGATGATAGAAGAAAGCAGCACAGCAAGTAGAGCTGCTAGCTCCAGTGACCCAGGTTCAATCCTGACTTTGGGTGCTATCTCTGTAGAGCTTGCACCTTCTCCCTGTGATTGCATAGGTTTCCTCTGGCACTTTGGTTTCCTCCTACATTTCAAAGATGTGTGGCTTGGTAGTTAATGGTCACTGTTAATTACTCCTCTGTGTGTGTGTGTGGGTGTGTGTGTGTGTTGCGGATGATGGGAGGGCCTGTTCAAGGGAATGTGAAGAGAATAAATGGGATTAGACTAGGATTAATGTAAAGGGGTGCTTAATGGTCGGCACTGACTCAGTGGATCGAAGGATCTGTCACCATGCTGTATAATTCTGTGACTCTAATGTATATCCATTGTAATTACTGGTAAAGTATTTAACATAATGCTGCATTCAGTCAAATAAATGAGACGTAGAATGGCATATTCCACACACATTTCATGATAGAATTCCATATTTACCTCAATATGCCGCATGTCAAAACATTTGGATTAAAGTATCCATTGCTTCCATTCTACGTGGAAAATTACAAAACAATTTGATAACGCAGGTGAAAGTCCAAAGTTTCCTTGTGTTATTTGTCCTTCCACTTCATAGGTATGTGTTTGAACTCAGCCAAAGCAGATGGGACAGAAGCTTTTCTCTCCTCTGACACAAGATAAGCAAAACCAAAGTATTCTTTTGTTATATCAATTAATTGTAAATCTATCAATAATTTGGTTGTAAAGTTGTCAATCTTACATATACAAATGATAAAGATATCTTGTGTATGAATGAAATATTCATGCAGTGAAATAGTCTTCATGTGCACATGGGCCAATAGTTCCCATTGTAATCACTCATATTCATTGCTCAACCACACAATAAATTTATCCTTTTCTCCAGCATATCCTCAGGGAGAATTCTTCAGTAAAATTGGCTCCAATCTGATGAGCAAGCCTTGAACCCTCTGATTGTAACTTCCACAGAAGTGTTTTAACAACATTAAACTGTACTTCAAAGCCAACTGGCTATCAATGTTTTCAAAGAGCTTGAATATTTGTGCACATCCCTGACTGAAAAACAGTTGCGTGAAGCCACAAAGAAAGACTCAGAGAATGGTCTCTCACCAAATCAGGGAAAACATAGGTTGTAGATGTGCTTTATTAAATGTGCTTCCAATACACAGCAAAAAGAGGATTTGAATATTATTCATCCTGTTCCATCTGGACACTTGGAAGTGTGAATGGATTGCAAAACAGCAAATGTAATTCCTTTGTTCAAAAAAGGAGGAAGACTAAAGATGGGAATCCAAAATACTGTTGGTTTAACATCTATTGTTGGCAAGATGCTTAAGTCAATAATCAAAGAAGAAAGAGCTAATTGTTTAGGAAGTCTTAATATAATCAAACCAAGTCAACATAGTTTCATGAAAGGCAAATCATGTTTGAAACATTTGCTTGAGTACTTTGAGATGTAGCAGGCAGAGTAGATAGAGGGAAACTTGTAACTGTGATGAATTTAGACTTCCAAATGCCATTTGACAAGATGCCACATAAATTATTGGTGCACAAGTTAAGGGCTCATGTTATTGAAGGAAGGCGTTAACATAGATTGAAAATTGGTTATCACATAGAAAACAGAGTGGAATAAATGGGTGTTTCTCAGGCTGGAAAGATGTAATCAGGGATCAGTTCATGACTCTCAGTTGTTTACTATTTATATTGATGACCTAGAGGAAGAGATAGAATGTAAGATATCCAAGTATGCCAATGACAGGAAAATAGATTGAAGGGTAAGCTGTGATGAGGCAATTGTGATTGTGTAATGGGAGAAAGATACAGTGAGTGGGCAAAGACTTGGCAAATTAAGTTTAATGTTGGAAAGTGTGAGGCCATGGACTTTGATGAGAGGAATCAAAAGGCAAGTTGTTATCCACTGTTCACAACACCACCAATCTTTGTATCCTCAAAAAGGGAGGAAGACTAAAGGTGGGAATCTAAAATACTGTTGGTTTAACATCTATTGTTGGCAAGATGCTACAAAGATTGGTGGTGTTGTGGACAGTGTAGAAGATTGCTAAAGGATACAGCAGGATATAGATCAATTAAAGATATGGGCAGAGAAATGGCAGATGGAGTTTAATCCAGCCAAGTGCGAGGTGTTGCACTGTGGAATATTAAATGTAAAGGGACAGTACAGTTAATAGCCGGAGACTTAACCATGCTGAAGTACAGAGGGATCTTGGGGTTCAAGTCCACAGTTCCCTGGAAGTGGCTGCACAGGTTGAGAGAGTGATAAAGAAGACATATGGCATGCCTGTCTTTCTTAGTCAAAGCATTGAGCTCATGAGTCAGGAAGTTGTGTTGCAGATTTATAAAAGTCTGGTTAGGCCACATCTGGAGTATTGCATTCAATTCTGGTTGCTCAGTTATGGGAAGGATGTGGAGGCTTTGGAGGGGGTGCAAAAGTGGTTTACCAGGATGCTTCCAGGATGATGCACATTAAAGTGCATGCACTATAAGGAGAGGTTGGATAAACCTGCATTGTTTTCTCTGGAGTGGCAGAGACTGAGGGGAGACCTGATGGAAGTTTATAAGAGGCATAGAGTAGACAGCCAGTATCTTTTACCCTGGGTCAAAATGTCAAATACTAGAGACCATGCATTTAAGGCGAGAGGGGGTAAGTTCAAATGAGATGTACAGGGCAAGGTTTTTTTTTACACACACAGTGGTGTGTGCCTGAAATGTGCTACCAGGTGTGGTAGTGGAAGCAAATACGATAGAGGTGTTTACAAGGCTCTTAGATAGGAACATGAAAGTGCAGAGAATGGAGGGATATGGATCTTGTGAATGTAGAAGGGATTAGTTAAATTAGGCATTTAATTAGTTCAGCACAACATCTTGGACCAAAGAGCTTGTTCCTGTGATGTACCATTCCTGTTCTGTGTTCTAGATGACAAATGAGTGAAGTACAGGGGGGTTTGTGTACAAATCACACAAAGCTAGCAGGCAGGTGCAGCAAATAGTTAAGAGGGCAAATGACTTTTTTTTGTTGAAAAGAGGATGGAGTTTAAGCATGTGGATGTTTTGTTTTAACTATGCTTACAGTGGCACAGGGTGTTGATAAAATCACACCTGGAGCATAGTTTTGATTCCCTTATCTAAAAAAGGATATGGTAGCAGTGGAAAGGTGATTCACCAGACTAACTCCTGTGATGAGAGAAATTGTTCTATTAAGGCTAAACAGATTGGATCCGTATTCTTCAGAGTTTAGAAGAATGAGAATCTAATTGAAATATATAAATTCCTAAGGTGACATGGCAGGGTAGATATCCAGATGTTTTCACATGTGGGAGAGCTTTGAATGAGGGGACATGGTTTCAAGATAAGGGGCAAATCATTTAAAACTAAAATACATTGAAATTTCTTCTCCCAGAGCATAAAGAACCTTTGGAATTCTCCACTTCAGAGAGTAGTGAAAGCAAGCTCATCTGATGTATTTTCAGTAGAGACAGATAAAATTGGGAAAGATTGGGTTATTGAGGGCTATGGGGAACTGGCACAGAGGAAGAGTTGAGTCCTGGGGTAGGTCAGTCCTGATCATATTGATTAGCAGGACAGGCTTCAGGAGCCTGGTGTCTAGTTCTGTTCCTATTTTCTTGTGTTTTAACACTGTATGGGGTTAAATGCCTCCTACATGTGAGGTAAGCCCCCCTCCCCCATTCTAAGAGTTTAATATCAAAGTTAGCACAATAGGTGTGCAACTTAAGACATAATAAGAAACAGTTACATAATTCAATAGATCTTTTCACTGAGAGGGAGTTTTATCTATGTTGTTTGATATTTTTATAAGGAAATATCAGATATATATTAAATTTAAGGAAAGATTAAAATAATTTATGTAAATAAACCATCAATATTTTTGATACATCATGTTTGATATCTTATAACAAAACAAATTCCAGTTACAACTACCATGCAAAATAATAAAGGGTGATTTTTAATTTGGGCAAGATTTAGACATCTGTTTTAACTAAGCTGACAGATCTTTGATTTGCTTACACGAAAGGGGTAAATCTTTAGTTTGGGAAGAACTTGCTTTGAATCAACATTTTTAGTGATTTGTAATCCAGGGAGGTCAGAGGAGTGTGCATTGGTAATTGATCCTATTTTCACAGAAGTTTTAAATGAAAGATCCAAATGTAAATATTCCATTTTCTGGGGTATAAATTGGGAAGCACTTTCATGCATAATCATCTCAGGGTTACAGTGGCTTCTAGTAGTGGTCTAGTTGAAGACAATCTTATTGCTAAGTTTTTGTGGCTAGGAATAGAAGTGATAATATTAGACCCCAGTTGAAGTAGAGTCAGCAGGCACTTGTATTTCAAACATGCGAGCCCTAACCTAATCAGTTCAAATTGCAATGAGAAGAATTCCATGAGGAATACTTCTACAGGCTGATTCTCTAGATTTTAATCCCTTACTAGCCGCATTCCCTAGGAACCACAATCACAGCCATTGAAGTCAGCACTTTCAATGGAAACAAAACTTGTACTTGTGTAGATTCCTTTAAGACAGTAAAATTCCCCAGGCATGTAATTGAACAAAATTTGACGCTGAGCCATAAATGACAAAAAGCAACTTTAAAGAATAAAAGAGAAAAGAAAGGTGGAGTGGTTGAGACTTTGAGCAAAGGAATTGAACAGCATAAATCCCAAATAACTGAAGGCTTGGCAGCCAAAGATGGAGAAGCTAGAAATTTTGAAGCACAGAATTACTGGAAAGTTGTAGGCTGAAGAAAGCTACAAATGAAAGAAGATCATAAAAATATTCATAAGCAGAAATGTTAATTTATAAAATGAATGGCTAGTTGTATTACGTGCAGTTGAAATCAGCAACCACAGCGATGGCTGGTGTGATGAGTAAACGCAAATTAGCAAAAGAGTTTTAGACAAGCTCAAGATTGTGGAAGGCATTTTCTAATGATAATGGCTGCTAGTTGGATTTTGCTTGGTGATTGTGGCAGAGATTTTGAAACTTAAGTGTTTTAATTTAGCTTTCAACGTTTGTACCTCAGAGCTGAAGCCTGCATTTATTGGATGAATCATTTGGTAGCTGTTCAAACTGTAGCTAGTTGAAGTGGAGGTTAGGCATCTCTGTTAAGTTTCCCATCCCAGTTCTTGAGCATTACTTGTTAAACTAGAACACCAGAAAACCCAACAAACCTTCAGAATTAATAACTCAGCATCCTGCAACACAAGAACAATACAGGACTGGCTCTGATTTATGAAAACATGGGCACTGTAATTTAAACATAAACAACTTTCCTTCACCTTCTGTTTGGAGAGAATAATAAATGCAGTTCAAACACCAAGGCTGAAAGGAAAGTCCAAATACTGAAAAAAAATGATATATTTCTCGGGACATGAGCAGATTAGGGAGGAAGTTGTTAAGGAAAAAGCACAGCATTTGTACATTAATAATGAAACACACAATTAGTAATGCCTTGAGTTGGTTTTGCTTTGGCGTTTTTCACCAGAACGACAGTAATTGATCTGTTCCACCTGCCACAGGTAACCTGCAGTCAAGTTCATTACCAGTGCTATGTTAGATATAACAGTGAAGGCAAGAATGATTTTTAATGCCACAGAATCCTTTCGGCAGAACACTGAATTGATGTCAGATCAATGGTATACTTCTCCAGCAACATTGCTGGAAGAAACTCGCAAGATATGCAGTTAGTTGGAGCTTGATGTTGGGTAATACCACAACAAAACAGTAACAGCTAGGGGTAGGTAAATATTTTGTTTGACATTGTTGGTGTCAGGCACAGTTCCTAGATATGGGTTAGTGCAGATATAGGTTTCAGGAACATACTAATCATAAGCATCAATCTCTAATATTCCTATGCTATGTCATCTCATATTCTTCATGACATAGAAAGGGGCTATATAACCTGTCAATTCTATGATGGCTCCTAGAGCAATCCCATTAATGCAGTTCCCCACAACCCATTCTGTCTCCTATCATCCTGATTCTCCTGCTATCCAACTACACCAGAGGTAATTTACAGTAGTCAATTAATCTACTGACTATCATGATTGTGTACAATGATTTTAGTGAGTAGTCAATAATTATATGAATTGTGGTTATGTAAATCTGCTATTTGTTTAAGCTAGTTTAGGAGTCTACTTTGCACTTTGTACTTTAAAGTGCTGTGGATCTAATTTGTCAAGGCCTGATGGGATATGAAACCAAATAAATTACTCAGCACCTGCTATTTAAAAGTGAAAGAAGACTGGATGAATGGAATCATAACTCACAAGATCTCTGGACAATGTGAAATTCTAGTGGTGTTACTGAAGATTACAAAGGCCTTTGTGCGGGGGTGTCGAGAAGATCACCAAGGACAAATGAGATGTGCTAAACTGTCACACTAGTAATACTCATGTATGGTTATATTACTATGTCAAATGTCAATTGTCCTTATCTCAAATGTGTGAAGAAATACTTTATTCTGATGATGTGAGATGCTCTATCTTCAGAGATTTTGCTTATGTGCTCGTATCAATTGGATAAAGACCTGCTATATTTGTACCTCTGGACTCTGAGTGGTGACTGATCCACAACACACATCGGATCTGAAACTACTCAGGGGAAAAATTTTGTTGACAAAAGGGTTTATCCACCTGAAAAGAATTCAGTAATTACAAGGTTGTAGTTTCAGGATAATGTTCAGGATAATTCTGAAAAATTAATTATAAAAGGCCTCCCACTCAGCCGCCCACACACCCTCTGAAACTTTAAAGCAGTTTTAAGTGTCTTTATAATTTAGACCATATGAAATCTGGAACTCGCTCCTCTGTCTCATGATAATTATGTGATTTAGAAGTACATGTGTGATGCATTCAGCTTCTGAAATTTGGTGCATATAATAGAGGGATATAAAATTATGAGAGGCATAGATAAGGCCTGTTTCCCACGGCAAGGATGTCTAAAACTAGAGTGCATAGGTTTAAGGTGAGAGAGATGAGGTTTAATGGAGATTTGAGGGGTAAATTTTTCACCCAAACTGTAGTTCATATCTGGAATGAGCTGCCACAAGAGGTGGTGGAGGCAGGACAGTGATAACATCTAAGGTACTTGAATGAGCAGGGTATAGAGGCATATGGAATTGATGTAGGCAAGTAGGATTCATATAGTAGACATGATGGTCATCATAGGCACAATGAGTCAAAGGGCCTGTTTTTATGCTGTACAACTATTACCTGAGGAAGAATTTTATGATTTTATGCAAACTTAACATTTCCTTATCGGTAAGCTATTGAATCTGGGTTGGTCAGCGGGAAAGTAGGAGCTTTCATGATGAGGTGGATAGGTGTTTTTCTGTCGGGTTGTCAAGGGACATAGTGCTAAGGCAGGTAAATGAAATTAAAAACTAGATCGGCTATGATCTAACAGTATGGCAGAGTAGGTGCAAGAGACTGAATGACTTACCATTCCCATTTAATGAAACAACAGAGGTTTGATGAAGGTAGCACAGTGAACGGATTTGCAAAAGATATTTGATGAAGCGCCTCATTATAGATGTATTTAGAAAATATAAATCATGGTGTTAGAAGAATAATGATAATATGGGCATGGAATTTGTTAAGGTGTAAGCAGCAATGCTGAACAGATAAGAGAACAGAAAAGATATGCTGACACCAGGAGTCCACTGGAGGAGTATTGTTTTTCATATAAGTAACACAATCACAATCATGGAAAATGGGAACCTGGCAATGTATTTAGTCATGAGAGTTATTGTAATGGACTACAGAAGGGTGTAGACTGGTGAAATGTGTACACGTCTTTCACATACAATTCAATGAGGAAAATTGTGAGGTTGCTTTTTTTGAAAGGAACAACATAGAAAGACAGTACAAACCATGGTATTTGGAGGTGTGCAAGTACAAAGGGGCCTGGGACTGTATAATCACAAACTTTTGAAGGTGCTAGATTAAAGAGATATATGGTTAAAGCAGCTAATGAGATATTCAGTTTTTCAATAAAGGCATTACATGCTGAAAACAAGGAAATTGTGCCAAATATTTGCACATCTCCAATTAATCATCAGTGGATATATTTCAAACTTGGGTACCGCACTTCAGAAATTATGTTTAGTCCTTAGAGGGAGTACAGAAGTTTAATGGGATGACACCAAGGATAATAAAACTCAGTTTGTGGAAAGATTAGACAAACTTGAACTGCTCTTGGAGTAGAATAAGCTATTAAGGCTTTCTGAGTATCTTTGCTAGCCACGTCTTAAACCAACTGTTTGATGTGTGAAATAGTTATTTTCAGCCTTAAGGATGAAGGACTCTGGACACGAGCTTTGGAGATCAAAACTAGTTTAATCACAAAGGCAAACGTGGGGACAGAATGGATGGGAACAGATACACACTCA
>JARFYF010000007.1:66572267-66585296 GCA_030265395.1 Rhina ancylostomus | reverse complement strand
ACTGCCTAGATTATTCTGGAGACAGTCTCCACCACTTGACAGGCTCTGCACCATGATGTACACCCTTACTATCATGAGGTGATGTATACAAGGGGAACAGCTGAGGAGTTGGAGCATGAGGATGAGGAAATAAAAAAGAGGAGACATACAAGGTGGTCCCTTTCTGCATGCAAAACTGCAACTACTACTCCAGTTTCCCCACTATCGACAGTCTTGCATCTTCCTTTCCCTCCGATCTTGCTCAATACATTGTCTACTCAGCCCTGCAGTGCAAAAACAGGATGTCACGACATCAACACATTTACAAAAGCCATATCATTTTTCATAAAGCTGCCAAGAATCAAAGCAAGGGAAGTTAAAAGGCAAGAGACTTAACGTGCAAGGAGGTGAAAATAATTATCCGTAATTACTAAAGAGGTGTGAAAGGAATGCTGAAAAGCTTAAATAAGGAATGTAAAGAATGCTGTCCAGAATGTGTGAATATTGAATCCAGAAAGCGACATTGGAAGATGAGCTGCTGTTTATTGAGCTTCCATTGAGCTTCATTAGAACAATGTGGAATTCAAGGCCACAATGGAAGTTGCTTCTTCAGCCTGCCACATTAAATTCCTCATCCCTTTACTGCAGCAGGGTTCATGTGTGAGCTGGGGTTCACTTTCCCCTTTCCCTAGCAGCAGGGCACCCATGCTCCATTACAGACTATGTTCAGAGCCCAGCTTCATGCTATCCTCTAAACTGAAAGCAGTATCTCAGCAAAAAGTGTTGATAGGTCTTCATCAGCACTGTCTTCTTCCTCCTGCCAGATCTTGGACAGGTGAACCAAATTAGGAACAAGGGGATATTGTGAGGGTAGCAGGAGTGGTAAGAGGTATTGCATCATTAGCAGCTTGTACATCGCCAGAGTGCGTGGGTTGAGGGGGCGTTAGGATGTGGTAAGGAAGAATGTAGGTTAGAGGATGTGGTCAATTTTGATGGATTCAGCTTTGCTGCTGGTCATAGCATAACAATGATCACCACAATAATGACCATCGCTGTTTCTTCCATGAGGTTTAGCACTATGCATTGATTTGTCCCACGGGAGTGAAAGGAATGTGTTTGTGAGTAAGCTACAAGGTGTCCCAGTGACTTGTCTGTCATAAAAGAATAGCAATACAAAGTTTGAAGTAGAATAAGATGGCCTTCACTACTCCTTTGAGATTATTAAACTTCTAATGGTTTTGTTTTCAGGTCCTTGAGGCATTTATTTCCAGTGCTGTCTGCTCCCACTGCCTTCTGAGTGTGTATCTGAGAGCCTCCTGACCCCCTGAGTCTACAGATACTTCCAACTTTTTGTCTGCTTCATCAGACCCTTCAGTGCATCATGCTGACAGCCTTCTTTTCTGCCACTTGTGATCTCGGCCCATGTTGGCATGTCCAGTCAATGAGCCGTAAGGTCAGGATTGGCTGGACTCTGCAATTATGGCAACAAGCAAGCAGCATGAGTTTGGTGACACAAACGAGACAACTTAGACTCCAGTGACTCAATTGGACAGCGCCTTCATTTGTTGACATTAATAATGATCATCCCAGTTTCGCCTGAGTTATTTATGTTTACAAGTGGAAAGGCTGCCTCAATAAAGTTAAGCAAATAAATTCAAATCATTTCAAAGCAGGGGAGGAGCAATAACTGGGATGGCAGAAGAGTATCTTCATGAGAGGGATTTAGTGAACACAGTATAAATGTTTCTGAATGAGAAAATAACAGGATTAAGAAAAATCCGATGTAAAGGTAATGTCACAATACATTCAAGCATGAATGATCAACCATAATTTTAAAAGACTACCACTTCTTATGGCAGTTATTTCCATATAATCACCATCCTTGGTGTGAAAAAGTTGTCCCTGAGGTCCCTTTTAAATCTTTCCCCTCTCACTTTAAACCTATGCTCTCTTGTTTTGGACTCCCCTAACCTGGGGAAAAGACTTTGGCTGTTTATCTTATCTATTCCCCTCAAGATTGTATAAACCCCTCAGCCTCCTGCACTCAGGGTAAAAAGCCCTAGCCTATCCAGCCTCTCCTTATAACCCAAGCCCTACAGTCCTGGTAACATCCTCGTAAATCTTTTTTGCACCCTCCCCAGTTTAATGACTTCATTCCTATAGCAGGGCGACCAGAACTGTACTCAGTATTCCAAATGTGGCCTTGCCAACAGCTTGTATAGCTGTGACATGACGTCTCAACTGCTGTGCTCAATATCCTAACTAACGAAGGCAAGTGTGCCAAGCACCTTCTTCACCACCCTGTCTACCTGTATTGCCACCTTCGAGGAACTACATAATCTGTACCCCCTAGTTCTCTCTGTTCTGGGCTCCATTAAGCAAATGTGGCTAGTGAAGTAAGTAATACCAACTCTGGGCTGAAAGGATCCCTCACATAAATGGCCACTGTTAAATAGCAAATTGTGGCCTTGTCTTGCTCTATGGTTGCAGCTGCGACTGTACGTACTGGACATCTTTCAGTGAGGGTGTGCTCGTTGTTGTGCAGATGTGTTAGAGTCATAGAGAGACACAGCATGGGAACAGGCCTTTCAGCCAACCATCAGCGACCCATTTACACTAATCCTACATTAATCATTTTTTTATATCTCCCCACATTCTCATCAGCTCTCCCACCAGATTCCACCCCTCAACCATACACTAGAGGCAATTCACAGTACATGTCTTTAGGGTGTGGGAGGAAACTGAAGCCCCCAAAGAAAACCCATTCTGTCACAGGGAGAACACCACACAGACAGCACCCAAGGTCAGGATCGAACCTGGGTCTCTGGTGTTGTGAGACAGTGGCTGCATTAGCTGTGCCACTGTGCTGCCTTGTTAAAGTCGACCCGCGCTTCTGGAAAGAATCAGACGACAGCAGAACAAAAGAACTTTTGATCAATGCTTTATTAGCTTTCGCTAGTGGGAGTGGGGTTAATACAGAGGCAAAGATAACCATGTAACTCTAACCCCATACCGAGACCCACTCAATGGAGGCTCAGCTACAACATATTGTTATACCCTTTTGCATGGGAAGCTATGTGAGAAACTACACTTACACAGGCAATTGTTTACATAGTTTTGAACATAACAAGATATAGGTAAAAAACTTCTTCCCACTTGCACCTGCTATTAAAACTAGACACAACTAACTTACACTATATGAAATCATCCTTTACCTTGAAAATCCTTTCATAGTGAGAATCATACTAAAAAGCATACTATTAACCCTTGCTTTCCCAGCTATCTTTCACAAATACTTGCAATTACAAACATAAAACAACCAAGCACAACACCACATGGAGGATCTAGGACAAAATATGTAGATTTCATGCAATCACTGATCCTTGATTTTCATGAAATTTGGATCTCAGCACCAAAAAAAAATCACACAATGTGATCTAATTTTCAGGCACAGTTATCTTGAATCGTACTTCATATACTTTTGTGAAAGGTTGTTCAAAAATTCTTCCAAATGGTTGCCGTAACTTCAGCAGAAATCCCATATAAAGTTTTAAACTGGTGTAAGTGGCCAGTTAGAAAGTAGTAGAGAGGAGAAAGATGAACGTTCATCTTATTCTTGGTGTTTGTGCACAAAGGACATTTGGACAATGATAAAATGATCAATAAAAGGCTAAGCATCTCAGACACTGACTCTGTCTTTCTCTCTGTAGATGCTGCCTGTCCTGCTGTTTACAGCATTTTTATTTTATATATTTTGGATTTCATGCATCCATTCTGAAGCTCCTTTATGATCTAACTCCAGCCAAGAGGTGACTCTTACTAAGATTTAAAACAAAATCAGATCACTAGGAGATCTAATTGCGTAATGTGGGAAACTATTGTTACTTGTAGCATTTCGACTGCCTTAAAAAACTCATTCTTAATATAGTCTTGTGCTTAAGCCAGCTGAATAGCATATAGATAGTACATGCCTTCCTTGAAAGTAAAAGCTGATAAGACTATTGTGGTTACTGTTACAAACAAAAATGTTAGCTTTTAAACCATAACTCACATGAGATTCAATATCAAATGGTTTCTTCAATAAAGAGTTTTCAATATTTGCTAATAGCGGGACTCTACCTTTACTAATATGGAAGGACCAAATACATTTACACAAGCACAATACAATACTATTTTGTTTAATGTCATACAAAAATGTAACAGACCAATTGCTTCTTAGCCTCTTAAGTGATCCACTTCATCCTTCTATACAAGTTTGAGCAATTCATTCCATTCTGGGAATTCTGGCATTAAAATGGGAAAGCTAAATCAATGCCATTCAGTTACTTGGGGTGCAAAATCATACTCTGTTCTTACCTATTAATCATTATATCATACTAATTCAGATTTAGCAGCTTATTGGATGTTAGTGACCATATTTTCTGATTGAAGCTAGTGATGCAGAAAGATGGTTATCATGGGATACATCATCTACTCAAGAATCTCTGAGGTAGTCAGTGTGGACTTTAACGTCTAATGTTGGTTTAGTCCACTATTAGTTCAAATAATCCTCTTTGCAAAGGATTTGAAGCCAGCCTTAAGATCGACCATCCTGAGGATTTTTAAACCTCTGATCAACAATAATTTTAGTTGTCAGAACTCATTAAAGAGACTGTATGGCATTTTGACTACAATTAAGAAGCTTTCCTAAAGTGGTCATTTGATCAGATAAGCAAGTCTTTACTGAGGATTTTCAGTATCGGTTAAAACCATGCATGTTCAGCTTTCACTTTTCACTTGGTGCTGAGATGAAAGCGGCTTTTGAAAGACATCAGGACACTACTTGTGAAATTTTCTCAAGATTTCATCAGCACTGTTAACCTCTGCCTAGACATTTTTATGAGGAATTCACTGCAAAAGTGAATGTAAGTTGTTGGATTGGAAACCTTATAAAATTCACCAGGAGAAGGGGACATGGTGAATCATGGTGAATGAGGTTGATGGGGGGGGGGGGGGGGAACCGGTTGTGGATAGGGAACAGCTTTACTGTGTTCCCCTTTGCTCTGACAATGAACTCATCTGGAGTCTGTTATAGAAATTCCAACATGTTTCATCGCCATGGTATCATTCAGCTCCAGGTAGAAGGATTTAAGATCTCACTTGCATCTCCAAAATTTGCATTCCTCTACCTAATGGTGGAAGCAGATTCATAACTAATCATGAAATGGTGCTAGAGAAGTTCTGCAGAACAAGAAACTGGACAAAAACCAGGGCTGCATGACTAAACAGTGCAAAATGAACTGAAATTGTCATTAATTTTCTGTGGTTTTATAATTGTATGATTTCTCAGATAGAGAAAGAGATCCCTTCCCCTTTTGATATTTTTGTCTGAGTATCATAGTGGATTTCTTTCCTCTTTGTATTCATATGGCAACTTTTCCAAAGTAAAAATGTTTACAGGAGCATCATTGAATTGGTTACGTGACAAATTATTAAGTCAGACTGAAGTAAGACTTGAGAATTGTCTTTAAGGAGATTATCTTTAAGGGGCAGAAAGAGATAAAGGTGGCAAGGCATAAAGGAGGGAAATTTCAGAGTTCAGAACAAATGTAGCTGAAGTCACCAGAGTTGTGGAGACATTAAAATTAGGGATGTGCAAGAGGCCAGAAATGGAGAAGTATCAAGAACCCAGGGATTGCGTGCATGTGTTTGTGCGCATAGGCAGTGGTAAGGCTGGAGAAGCAAAGAGAGATAGTGAGAAGTTAAGAACATGGAGAGATTTGAAATCAAAGATTTTAAAACAGTATTATTGCAGCACCAGAATCCAATGTAGGTCATTGAGCACAGGGAAGCAAGTTATCATTTGGAATCAGCCTTTTCTCTTGGTTTGCATGGAGCTACGTTATTCAGAATTTGAATTTTCTCCAATTGGTGGCAACTGTATCTTAATTACATTCTGCAGGAGAAAACAATTGTTTTGGTAAATGTTTACATGTGTGTCTATAATGAATCTACCATAGATAAATATCTTTGAATATTTATGAACTAATAAGTCTGGATGTTGGAATAATGGTATGTGAGAGATTGATGGGACATAGGAGTGTCAGATACACGAGGTGATTGAGAGAGATTGCTGTCAGTAGTGAGGGTGTATAGTATATGAAGTCAATAATAAGTTATTGAAAGATGGGATGCAAGTGGAAATATATTCACTGACTTTGACAGCACATGGTGAGGTCATGAAACTGCTTCTGGCACTGCACTCAAGTTTTGGGCTTGAACCTCCTACTTATTGCACTGCATAATGGATCATAATATCTTCTTCGATTCCAATGCATAGGGTCCCTCTTATACTTTATCTTTTCCATTGAGATATCCAGAGCCAGTGGTAAACTAGAATACTTTAATATATCCTCCAAGGAACAAAACCTATGGAATGACTTCCAGCAGTAGTTAGATGCAATGATGAGTTCACCTTGAGAAGGCACAGTCTTGGCTTTAACCAGGACCAGTGAGCTGTAGCTGTTCATTGCATTTCCCAAAATTGCACCTTGTGGATACATGTTAAAGCAATAAACAGAATGGTTAATTCAGGTCTGTTGCTGCAACCCTAATAAGTTGTGAGCACTAGATTAAGTGTGTGTGATATAAATCACACATTGCCATTTTTGCACATATTATCCACACATTTTCCAGCACAATCCAATTTCTCCTCCAGTAGATCTTGGAATCCTTAAGTGAAAAGGGAAAATTGCAAGGATGAAACAGAATATTAAAATATAATTCATAATTGCTTCGAAGCAAACACTGGAAATAATTTTGGGAAAGAACAAGAATTGACTTGAATCAGGGATTTTAGAGAAGAAAGTGTTATTTATTCAGCTGCAGCAAGTTTTGCAAAATGGCAAGCAAATATTATAACTGAGGTACATCAATAATGTATGTAATAGTTTACATCACGCTAGTCACATGGTGAGTTGCTGCAGTAAATATATTTTAGCAATAGTCCAACTACTGTCATGTGAGTCTGCGCTGGGACTGCAGTAAAGAATGCGCCATGGCTCAAACAACCCTTAACCAATCCCATGAGAGTTATCCTGGTATTATATTAAGAATACTGCATAATATAGACAAGTGCTGTGATACATTAATTATAGATGTATCTTTCCTTAGTGTGAACACACTCTGGTATTTTGTTTGCACAGCTTTTTAAAATTATATTATTTCAGAGAATGCAGGTGAGTTATTTTTATTTACTGCAATCTTAACTTATTTTCATCCTGAACATTAACAGATAACAACTTGCACGTATGTGGCAATTCTAATCAATGAAAAAAAATCAGAAAGTGCATAAGCAAGGGCAAACAGTCAATAGCTTGGTCAAATCAGTAGATCATAAGAGTTTGAGAAAGAGCAGTTCAACCTATAACTTGGGACCCATTCAGCCGTTGACAGTGACCCCTTTGTTAGGCTGCTTAAGAAACAGTGGTGCAAAAGGCTTAATTGGAGAAGGGCAGAGAGCTCAGAGGATTGTAGAACTGGAGGAGTTTAGAGTGGGAGGGTCAAACTGTGAAACATTCAAATATAATTATTATTTTACAATCCCTGCCAGTTTTACTGATTGAATTGTCCTAAAAATGTTGGTTATACACACACTCATCTGTAGAAATGATTGATGTGTTACAAACCAAGAGTAGATATCCTGGGTGATTCTCCACCCCATGCCAATGTCCAACTTTATGCAGGTATGGATAACAAATAATATCACCTCTGTCAGAGCCCTAGCCGGGAAAAACTAACTCAGCATGGTAGCATAGAAGTTAGTGTAACACTATTACAGAGCCAACGATTGGGGTTCAATTCCTGCCACAGTATGCAAGGAGTTTGTACTTTCTCCCCATGACTGCATGGGTTTCCTCCAGGTGCTCCTGGTTCTTCCCACATTCCAAAGACGTATGGGTTGGTAGGTTAACATGGGTGTAATTGGGTGGTGTGGGATCATTTGGCCAGAAGGGCCTGTTACCGTGTTGTATTAATAAGTTTTAAAATACAGTTGATTCCACAACCAACAAACATCAAATGAAGTGTAAAGTGAATGCCAAGAACAATGTTAATACACATCTCCCCCAGTTAACAAAAGGGTTGGATTTCCAAAGAACCCTCAGTTGTGAGAACTTTTATTACAGGAAACAAAGCAAACTGTTAAATTGCACTACTTTCTGCAATGGGATTGGGCATTTCCAGATAGTACCCATAATACCACATCCAGTGTTTCTGATCATCGTGCAACACAGGTTTGAAGCCTTCCTTACCAAAATTGGAGCTCTCAGCTTCAGATTACAAGTATCAAACAACAATTGTTAAGGAAAAAAAAATCAAGGCACACAACCCATCGAATTCTCCATTTAGGTACCATATAAAGGCCTGAACATGGCAGATTACTCACAAACATCTCAAAGTGCTCAAGCTATATTCTATCTAGTAAAGTGTGCTTTCTGGAGAATTTAACTGTGGAGAAACTCATTTAATAGATGCCATGGTTATCCCTTTGTCTTTCCTCCAACCAATTGAGGTTTTCTGCCAAGGTTGATTTCTCATTCAAAAGCAGTAAAATATAAAAACCAAATAAAAATTTCATTATACATGTTCAAACTTGATCTATTGCCAATTTTTGTGTATATGTGTGATTATGGGATCACCTTGATAGGTTAAGTGTTGTCATATTAGGACACTGCTTTCAGCCTCTCTCTCACCATGGCGACCATCGCAGTGTTCCTGCAGTCTGTCAGTTATGGAGAATGCGACTTTAAGGGATGAGCCTTAGTCTTATTGCTGTGCAGCAAAGCAGTGGCTGTTACATTATGTTGGGAGTAGTCCATCTGGGATTTGGACCTCAACTTAAAACACCTATTTGGTAAAAACATTAACACTGTAACACATTTGCTTGTTGTACAAATTTGTGCTCTATTGAGGTGACCACTATTTGGCACTAGCAGTACATGCAATATTCAATTTCATCAAAAAAGGGTGAAATCCAATTTCTATTAGTAGCTCCCACTACAAGTACCATTTCCTCACCATAGTTCCATCTTTCCCACTGTTGGAAACTGAACCAGACAGCTTGCAACCATTGTGCCATATTTGACTTAAGTGAGTTTCCGACCATATATGTATTGCATATCTAATACATCCTTTCTCCACCTTTAAAACATTGGTTGACTTGGTCCCTGCCTCAACTCAACTCTTCTATGCCATGTTACTCTTAAATACAACTATTCCAAAACACTCATGGTTAGCCTCGCACATGCTCCCTTGCAATAAATTTGAGGTTATGCAAAAGACGGCTACTTGTATCCTGTTGTACTTGTACACAGCCAGTTCTATTTGACCCTTTTCTCTGTAGCTGCTAATCACATTGGCTCATGTTTCAGCAATACTTTTAAAATTTTTTTCCTTGTTTTCAAATCTCTCCATGGGCTCGACCTTCTGTATCTCTGCAATTCAAATTCCCTGAGCAGATTTGCAATCCTCCAAGTTGGGCATCTTGATGAATTTCCATTTAATCACTCTAATGTTGATGACCAAAGCTCATAACACAGGAATTCGGTTTTAAGCATATATCCCTTCTACCTCCTTATCTTGCTGCAAGGCACTACCAAAAATCTCAGTTTAGTTCTGCCTTACATCCTGAGTGGCTCCAATGCATTTCAATGTAATCCCTTATATTGCTTTACATTACACTTAAAACTCATGCATTTAGCAATGAGAATTGGAAAAGTGAGGTAATTTTAGTTAGAAGTTCATCCTCTGTCACGTGTGTTACATCTGCAATGTAGTGACTGTTGCACATTGTACTCCTCTTCTGAAATTTGGTTTCATTGACTTTGGGGCCAAGTTTTAGAAATATAAGTGTTTGTGCATATATTTAATACAAGTGGCTAATGTTGAGTTTCTATCCCAATATGCATTGATTGCAAGTTAAGATGTTGTTTTGCTTACGTACACATCCTGGGTCTTCCTGCCATGTACTAAATTCAGTAAGCTTGTGCACATGATTACAGTGTGTGAAAATGCCCTACAGCTCTTTTGGATCTTAAAAATTCACAGACTGTGAACATTCCATACAACATATCACTAAGTAATGAAGGACTCTGAGGAATCTAAAGGATCTCCAGCTACATTTGTCCTGTAGAAAACTTTCAAATATTTTGCCATGAAATACATACATCTAATGCTGAAGTGAATTACCCATCTGGGAATTTTGCACTTAATCCAAGAGTCTTCAATAGTTTACAGAAGTAATGTGGGGTCCAAGGATTTTCAGCTGAACTCTAGGTCCAAAGGGATTTGTTTCATGAGTAAAATGGTTCTATACTTTCTATAGTTTACTTACTGGTGATTTCATATAAACATAGATTTAGAAAAGGTGGAATGAGGATGGATGGTTTCTCCTGGCAAAGGAGTCTAGGACACAGAACAGTAGAAGACAGGAACAGGCCCTTCGGTCCATGATGTTACTGGGGGGGTGGGGTGGGAGGAGTTTTAGGATAAGGGGCTGACCACCTGTGACTGAGATGAGGGGGAATATCCTCCCTCCAAGGGTTGGGAATCTTTGGAATGCTTTGCATTTTGAAAGCTGGAGATACTGCCATTACGTATATTCAAAGCTGAGATCATTTTTGGAAAATTAAATGTTGTGAGGATTGGAAGGGAATGTAGAGCTGAGGTAAAAGATATGATTGGCCCTAGTTTTACTAATCAGCTGAGTAGGTTTGAATAGCCTTAATCTATTATATTACCTAATCCAATTTTTATACTAGAAGTTACAATTTCTTATGAGTGTAAAAAAAAATGAAACTATTTGTTGTCTCTTTTAAAAGCATTTACACCCATTATCTCAAATATAGGCTTTTCCATGTGTTTAAAAATCTTTGTCCACTTTGTTCCTCTCTATTATCAGTCTATGCAAGTTGCATTGACTGAATGCGGCTACATTAAGAAGACATCCAGTCATCTTCCTTTGTTTACTTTTACCATTGGTGGGAAACCAACAAATCAGTTTGTGTTTTTGTTAATTTTAAGCTACTGGTTGGGCAAGATCATTCTGACTGCTGACAAAATGTGGAAGATTACATTCTGCAAGATTATTGTGTACCATATGAGTGAATTTTATTTCAAGCTTTATCATGATACTTTGAGAGTGAATAGCATGTTGCTGCAAATTTTGTATATGCTCTCATGCACATGACATGCCAAGCAAGAAATCACCACGCAAGGACTTAACGACCATGGGAACACAATGCATATTTTGACATCATTTGCACATAGTTTTTCTATCTACATGAGGTCAGGAAGCATTATGGACCACTCATGGTTCTGCTAGCCTCAAGTGGAGAGTTGAAGAACGCTTTGATGTTAGAGGGGACTGATCTTCCCTGGTCTGTTTCCAAGGATCCAATATCTTGCAAATAGATCCTCCTTCAAATTGCACTTTTGGCATTCACGCCAACACCAATCCCATCATTTATCAATGTCCTGCAGGCTTCTGATCTCCTACCTATCACCACTCCCCACCGATTCCTGATAATGTCACAATTGTATATTCATACAGCATAGAAATAGGCCCTTACACCCAATCTTGTGCTGACAATCAAGTACCTATTTACACTGATTTTATTCTTCCCCTAATTTCCATCACCTCTACAAACCAGAAGCAACTCATTATGGCCAATTAATCTATCAACATGCAAGTCTTTGGGATGTGGAAGGAAGCCAGAGCACCCAGAAAACATCCACACTGTTACAGGGAGAGTGCATAAACTCCATAGAGACCTGCAGTTAGGATTGAACTTGGGTCACTGAAGCTTTGAGGTAGTAGCTCTACTAACCATGCCATTATGTAATTGATCCAGAGCAAGTACAAAAATTAGATAATGAGTACTAGCAATTACCAAACTGCTGGCTTAGTTTCAAAATTGTCACTTTTATAAAAGCCGTTTACAAGGTTACAGATAATTGAACAAAATGAGGAACTGAGCAAAGGTTCCTCCACCCCAAATCTAAAAACTTCAGAGTATGTGGCAAGTTACAGATATCTGAAACAGTGCAGTGAGCAGCATATAATATGTGCATCTCAGAGCAAGAGATTATTTCAGCTTGTTTTCAGATTCTTTGGTGTGAAAACTAAAGCAGATTTAGCTGCCAATTTCAGTTTAAGACTATTTAAAATAATAATCCTGAACTCTGCCCATGAACTTGATTTCACTTTTGCCTTTGGTTTGATCATCATACTCAACCATACTCATGATTAATAAAAACCTTTGCAATCTTTCTGCTAACACATGTTGGATCAACAGTCGTCATTATCAAGCAAAAGAATACAGCTAGAGAGAGTTTTTGCACATTTGGATGAAGTGCATTATAAATGCTGCTCAAAAATATTTTATTTTTAAAAACTAAAGGCTCAGAAATTGAGATGCAAGCTGCTGTTCTTTTGCCAGGACTACATGTCTGAAAAATCAACTTGTTTTTCCTTCTACACCCCCCAAGTATAATGTGATTATAACCATTTCCACATCAAAATGCACTTCTCTAGAAATTTGACTGGATATACAATTTTGGATCATTCTTATTGGTCTGATGAATTTCCTCTGGATGTGTATGAAATATCATCATTCCCTGGGTCATTCTTCTTTAAGAATGCTCTTGTGGTAATTGTTTAGCAAGACTTGGTTACAGGAGGGGCAGGACTGGCAGCTTAATATTCCAGAGTTCCATTGTTTCAGATGTGATAGAGGGGGAGGAGTGGTGTTAATAGTCAGGGAAAATATCACAAGTGTGCATAGACAGGACAGCCCAGAGGGCTCATCTACAGAGGCTATATGGGTGGAGCTGAGGAACAGGAAAGGCGTGACCACACTAATAGGGGTGTATTATAGTCAGAGAGAATTGGAGGAGCAAATCTGTAGAGAGATAGCAGACCGATGTAAGAAATAGAAAGTTGTAATAGTAGGGGATTTTAACTTTCCACATATTGACTGGGACTCCCACACTGTGAAAGGGCTGGATGGC
>JARFYF010000007.1:66509881-66520890 GCA_030265395.1 Rhina ancylostomus | reverse complement strand
TGTTGTCAATCTGGACAAGCCTATCAGCCAAATGTGAAATTTCCTCACCCTTGCAATGAATATTTGAAGGCAATTTAGTGTGGAATTGGAAATGTGTTAACTCCAATGGAGAAAATATACACAAACCATCAACATGTAATGGTAAAGCTTCTGATGAATAATAACTGCCACGGACACCTGGATTTCCAAAATCCATCAGCAATAACAGCTAACTTTGGGTATTTTGGAGGAAGGATTAAGTTGAGAAACTGAATTCCCTGTTACAAGTTCACCATTCTGTACTAAGATATATAGTTTGCTTTAGTTTGTATTGGCATAGTTAATGACACAGCAGTAGTTTAGCCTGTGGAAGGACCATATGATGGACAGCTTAAGAACAGTGCTACACAACTACATTGCTATTAATTACCATTGTAGTACTGCATGAATCAGGTAGCAATTTTAGTCAAGTAGGTGGTTTTATTTGCCGGTACACTGCTGTAAAGCAGTAGCTAGACCTGCCTTTATTCATTATACTTTATCCTTCATACACTTCCACACCACAGGAAGGAAAATGTATCATCCAGGATTGATACTACACCCTTGGAGACAGAGACAGTGGCAATTGGAGGCACCACTTAACCCAGCAGGAAAAGGGGTGAGTGAGATTGGGCATCAGAACTTTCAAGTCGGGGGTAACAGTATTACCCATTGGACGGTTGAGCATGGGCAATAGGTGGAATTTGGGAAATTCATCTGGACTTTCAGGGAGTCAGGTGATTGGGATGCCTGGGTAATTAAGTGATTCATGGAGTAAGAGGTAGGGGTGATCGAGAGGATTGGTGTCCATATCTGAACTGATCTTGGAACTGGTGGGTGGGACAGTCCAAAGGATAAAAGGAAAATATGGGACTTACTTAAATGGGATTGTAGCCCAGAACTGCCCAACGAAACTATCCCAAGGAGTAACCAAATACTGGTGTGTCCATTTCACTGTGGAGTGACTTTCCTAACTGCTCTCTGAAAGGTACATTGCATGGGAAGTGGCATTTTTTAATGCGAAAATCAGATCAGACACTCAAGCATGATCCACATCAACAAGTGCGCACTTGGATTCCTGCAGGTTTATAACATCATGAGAGGCACAGATAAGGTTGACAGTCACAGCCTTTTTTTCCCAGGGTAGGGGAGCCTAAGCTAGAGGACATAGGTTTAAGATGACAGGGGAAAATTTAAAAGGGACCCGAGGCAAGATTTTCGCACAGAGGGTAGTGAATATATGGAGCAAGCTGCCTGAGGAAGCTGTGGAGGTGACTACAAGTATAATGCTAAAAAGACATTTGGATAGGTACATGGATAGGAAAAGTTTGAAGGGAAATGGGGCAGATATAGGCAAATGGGGTTAGCTCAGGAAGACACCTTGTTTAGCATGGTTGAGTGGAGTCAAAGGGCTTGTTTCCATGCTGTATAACTCAATGACTATGAAACAACTCAGATATGGTCTTTATCAAGCTTCACCCTGCCTGAAATACATGTGCAGTCACAAAGTGCTGAAATAATCAGTATTATGTGATCAAATTTCTTGACTCATGTGTAAAACTTCTGGTCTCTATAGTGTTCCTTTTCTTTAAATATCATGTCAGATCTAGAGCAGATACAATTTCTTTAATATATTTGATTGTGTACCAGTTATAGCCTCAGTAATTAGAAATTAATTTTTTAGTTCCTCTTTTTAGAAAATAGGAATCATGAGACCAATTCCAATGCAGATGAATACTATGGCACCATTTCTTAAATACGATGTCGATCTTCAGCCTTAAAATTCATCATGACAAAAAAGCTAGTGCAGCAGCTTTGGTTTCAAGTCTTCGTAAAGCCAATTATAATAGATCAGCAAAAAGCAATTACTTGTTTTAAAAAGCAGCTTTGAAAATTATTAGAATTAGAAGCCTCTGTAAATGTTTTGACTGCTTTAACCACAAATGATTAGTAGTGGTCTTCTATCTCATTTAAGTAACTTTGTTAGGACTGTGTTTTTGTCACATAGAGAACTGTCATTGTGTTATCTGCTTCTTCTAATTTCAAAACAAGTTTCCAATCTTTAATTTGTCTCTTGTTACCTTCTGTATTTTAGATGTGTTTCACAAACTATTGATTTTTCAGACAGTGTGGTCAGGTCTTTGATAAATCCTGTTGTGGACCTGCAGTTGGGGACCCACAGATCTTGCCATTGCACATTTTGCTCAAGGGCCCACCACTGCAAACTTCAATAATACCAGGGACTTTGGGGAGTTGAGCACTTTTCAACTGGTGTGACTGAGGAGTTCAGGTATTGGTGGAGTCTGGTTGAGGGACATCTGGTAGTGGGACCAATCAGGCTCTTGAGGGTATTCTGAGTATGACATCTAGGCCATTTGGATGGGGCATCTAATAGTGTGGAGAGACTGAAGATTAATGGGTATGTTTTTCCTAAAGTGGCCAATGACAGCCATGCCTTACAACAACATGGTCTAATTTCCCTGCCAACACTACAAAAACAATGTTACAAGGTAATGACATCATTTGAATAATACCTGATACAGAAATTTCATCAATCATGTTGAAAAACAGCTAGTTGAACTTTTGGAGAGATGTGAAACAACTCAGCAGGATTACAATTGTATTACACTATGGAAATGTCACTTATATGTGGGACTAAAATAAACAGTGCTACAGATTCAAAGTTCAAGGCTCGAATCTTGGGTTTGGATCATTGTCATTACTTCCAAAGCCACAGGTATTTCCAGTGTTCAGTACTTTTCATGAATAATTTAAAATCAGCCTGTTGAACTTTGGTGGTGTTAGGGATAGCTCCATTTAAAAAAATAACAGGGTGAAGTTGATGTAAAACCTGGGGACAAAAAATATAAGAGAGCAAATCAGTAGCTCAATTTATATCTCTCACAACTAACAGAAAATCGGGAGAAATACAAAACAACCAAGCCTATCATCCTTATTTTTCAGTCAAAATCTCTCATGATGTCATCAGATTTTCCCTTCTCTTTTCTTAAACATTTTCCACATTTTGCTTCCCGTTGTCTTTTCTCCATTACATAAATAAAATCACTTTCTTTTCTTTCCATTTCACTTGTGCCTGTTCTGTACTCTTTATCTCTGACATATTGAAATCTCCCATGATTATTACATTCTCATTCTCATACAGCTTAAGAAACTTGTTATCTGCTTATTCAGCTTGAGCTGGAAGTCAACACCAGTGGCAGGTTGTCCTTATCAATACTTACCTATATTGCTACAACCTTCTATTCTTCTGTTATTATACCTACTTTTTCAACGGATATGATGTCTTCCAACACTAATAATAGTTTCCCTACCCAGTTTATTAGTCTTATCTTTGCTGAATCCTTTATCGTTCTTGCACAATTTTTAAGAGCAGCTCATGGCTGATGATCCCAAGTCTTGTCACATTTTTAAGCCAAACGAAGCTGTAATAGCACAAGAAGATATGACATATCAGGGCCAAGGTACCTTAGAGTAAGCAAACACATTGGAAAACTGCAGACTTGTGTGAGGACCTAAAAACCATGTCCAGCCTTATCCTACGTAGACTGTCAACAAGAATATTTAGAGTAATGGTTTTGCATCAAGTCAAGGGCAGAAAATTACTTGTCCCTCCCAGTACAAATGGGTTTTACAAAATTACATGCATACGTAGATTAAGGCTTTGATGTGAAACTTAATACTCTTGTGTTTTTATCAACATAGTGCTTGAAGTTTGTAAATAATTTGTGAGTTCTAATATAAATTTAAATTCAGCAATTAGCTCGTGATATCAACAAATCTGTTATGGCGTTGTTGTTCATAGCTGGTAAGAAGGGAGTATAAGAGGGTTTGTTGCAAAGTGCAGAGGAGTGCACTTGAATGCAAACACATAGAAATAACTTTTAAAAGATCTCTTCTATAAAATAATGAAAACAAATTTCAGGATAATGTTACCCTTCATTCATTGATGAGTCCCCCACTTTCCATATCCTTGGGATCTCAACTGATCAGAAAGTCAACAGAACTAACCAAATAAATACCATTGGCTATAAGAGCAGGTGAGAAGCTGGGTAACCTGACGTGAGCGATTCACCTCCTGACTTCCCAAAAACATTCCATCATCTATAAGGCACAAATCAGGAACATGATGAATGGAATGCTCTTCACTTGCCTGGATGACTGCTGAACCACCAAATCTCAAGAACCTGACACCTTCCAGGAGAAAGCAGTCCCTATGATTGGCACACATCTACCCTACACATTCATTCCTTTTACATTAATGCACAGTGGCTGCAATGTCCACCATTTATGAAATGCACTGCAGATAGCCCAGGCTATTCTGACTAATCCACTCTCTGCACGCAAATTGGTCATTTATTTGTTTGTGTGATATTTGATTATGTCAATGTTAAACTTGATTATGTTAAATTTGAATTGTGCTTGGCAATCAGTTTTTTTTAAAAAGACTTAATTAGTCACTTCATGTGGTGCCTTGGGTTTCTTTTGTGTTCATCCAAGTGTTATCACTCAGTCCTTGCAGATATAACAATAGAACATCCTTTATTGAAGGTGGCTATTCTTGATCTTAACAGCTGGATCTGGTATAACAATGTATCAAGGTTACATCATGTGGTCCACAGTTATTATAGAGACACTCACTTTCAGACATAATAGCTTGATACATCTTTTAAATGAAATAATAAATCATAGCAACAATTATCTACATGCGTTAAATTACATGGTCAGACAACTTTTTATGCATGACATTATATCATTAACTAATTATATATACCATGATTTTAATCAAACACAAATTTACTCACTTACTCTTCTCATCTACAAAATCAGTGATGTCCACATTCTAGTGTTGTACTTTTGTTAGAACTTACAGTCTCATCAGCGAAACATATCTTCAAATCTTGCTGTGTTTCTATGTCATCATCTTTGATTATTTACAACATTGATAACCTTGGACCTAATCCTCCACCACCTCACTTTGGTTCTGCTCCAGCATTGGTACTTCATCTATTTCATTCTCATCTTTAATATACAATATTCAATATTTAATCAACATGATGCTTGAGATTCTATTCCAGCTTGAGAGCCAGAGATTCTAATATCTATAACATCTTTGAACATTACCTTGAGGTTCACTAGCATCCTTCAGTGTGGGAGGTTATTGACAAACAATACTTTGTACCAAGTTTTTGATTTATTTTCTTTAAAACATACATTCATCAATTTTCCCTCTCATTGGTGATGTAGCTTGAAACTTCTTGAGCAGCTTCTTCTCCTTCACTGTATCTCCCAAAATCCCATTCTAAAACATTGCTTCATCACCTACCATTGGTGGAAACTCTAATATTTGCTGTTCAATTGATAACTGTTCTGACATCTCCCAAAAATCATCCAGCTGTGTAAAACTTCCAGCTTGAGGTGATGACAAAAATTAATTTGATCAAGCTCATACCAAATGAAGCCTTTTCTCTTTACGTTATTGTTGGTCATATTCCCTATTTGTTGAAGTACACTTTTCCCTCTTTGAGAAGCTACTTTGCAAATTTTGAATCTATTTTCTTTCCTAAGAAAATGTAATCATAGCCATAAATACTTTGTTTCTTATAGTTAGTTCGCTCAATCTGTAGCCTGCAATGCTTGTCTGGAAGTGTCTGCCAGTTGTAAATTCTTCAGTGCTGTCAAAAATCACTTGACCAAGCCAGTGAATTCTACATCTCCTTACTCTCCTAGGTCATGATCCTTTCAAAAAAAAACTGTCCCTCAATCCGATTGACTCAATCCAGTCCACTCCATACCCAGTTTAGCTGATACACATTCATTACCTATAAAATCAACTGGACCCAGCCATCTATACCAAGTCTCCAGCAGTCTATCTCACCTCTGCATCTGAGGTTGCTCCATGAGTAGGTTCCCAAAAACATCTCACTGACTATTCCTATTTCCATTTCTTCTTCCTCTACCTCCACTAAATGTCCAATACTGCAACAGATCTGATACAAAGACTTGCCTGCTGTGGTCAAGGCATATGGGGACTACTGTTTCTACCTGCCACTATCTTATTTAACAAATTAGAATGGGCATTATAAGTTTGGATGTCTCCCATAGTGTCCACAGCAAGGCCTTTGACTTTTCCACATGGCAACATATGCTGCTAATTGGCATTTCTCCAAAAATGCTTATCAGTGGGAAGCAAAGGTTAATACTTCTTTTCCTATTGCAAATGCATCTAACCTTTGCTCATAAAAGTGAATGAAATGTGTTGCTGATTTCCTTATGCACTGTTCTTGAGTCTTACTGTTTTAACACATGACCACAGCACAACATTGACAGCTGTACAAAGGGAGAAAGGGCCATACCCTTGACCTCTGGTTCCTCCTCATCTCTGGTAGCTAATCCAATACGGTAAAGGAAGTTTGTGTCTTTTAGCTCTACCCTCACTAAACAGATATAATCACAATTTTTAAACAACCTAATGAAAATTAATCAAATCTCAGATGTCTGGGCCAGGGGACTGCACCACCAATATCACTGGAAAGCCTTGGAGGACAAAATAATCACCAGAATCTATGCCTCCAGATTGCTGTTGTCATTGTAAATTGGGCATGTATTTTACTTCAAGCTGGCAAGAGGTGAAAGGTTCTCTATTTTTATTGGAACTTAATTGCATGACTCTTTATCCACTATGGATGTAACAATTAAAAAGAAACCTGATCTTAATCTTTTTTGTTCAAATAATTTATGGGACTATATTGTACCAATGACTAGCTAACAATTCTGCACAGAAGCACCAGCCAGTTGCAGTGCAGTGTGTGATGTGGACTTCTGAGAATGCACACTAGTGTGCAAAAGTAAGGGAGGCACTGGAAGCTAGGTTTGCATAACTGCGACTTCTTGTTCCACCCTTGGATTTAGCGTTGAGTCCAGGATGTTCTGTCACACATTGAACTATAGCTGACACATTTAGCATGTACCCATTAATCTGAAAGAAGCCACTGACCTTAAGTAAAATGATAAATAAATTTACAAATTTTTGTTTATGTCTGTTGAGTGAGTTTATCTATTAAGTAAAGGCATGGAAGGGCACCTCTGCTCTGTGGAATGCATATCCTACACAGCCTCCGCGGGAAATGTTAACTTTTTAAAAAAAAATTTTTTTAAATTTTATTTACAGCGTGGTAACAGGCCCTTCTGGCCCAACGAGTCCACACCGCCCATTTTAAACCCCAAATTAACCTACCCGTATGTCATTGGAATGTGGGAGGAAACCGGAGCACCCAGAGGAAACCCACGCAGACACTGGAGAATGTACAAATTCCTTACAGGCAGCGGCGGGAATCGAATCCGGGTCACTGGTGCTGTAATAGCGTTGTGCTAACCACTACACTACCGTGCCACCCATGGGGTGCAGGTTTGGCTAACTTTGCTGCTCAACTGGCCAAGCTTTTCGTTCTCGATCTATACGTTTCAAATTTCAAAATAAAACTTGCAGCACCAATTAGCTTGGCCCTTCATTCCCAAAACAAATTATTTCAGGACTCTTTTAGCATAGAAAGATTACATCCTTTAAACAACCTGCAGAGTTCCCTCTGGTATAGATGGAGCTTTTGCTTACTTTTTCAGTTCTCATTGTAACCAGGAGATGCTGCATCACCAATGACTTATACAACTGCAACATAATGCCCCAACTCCTATACTCATCAATAATGCCCTGACTGATGAAGGCCAGAGTGCTGAATGCCTGTTTCACCACTATGTCTACCTGTGACACTGCTTTCAATGAACTATGCACTTGTACTGCTAGGTCCCTCTGTTCCATTACACACCCTAGTGCCCTACCATTCATACTATAAGTCCCAAGCTGGTTTTACTTTTCAAAATGCATCACCTCACACTTAGCAGTATTGAAATCCATTTGCCACTTCTCAGCCTATTTCCTAACTGATCAAGATCCCCATGTAATCTACAATAACCTTTTCCACTATCAAAAACACCTAATTTTGTTTCATCCACAAACTTACTGATCAAGCCTTGTGCATTCGCATCCAAATCATTTATATAAATAATGAATAACATGGTCCCAAACTGACTTCTGCGGCAACCACAAGTCAACGGCCTCCATTTCGAGAAAAAGACTTCAATCGCTACCCGCTGCTTCCCACCTCTGAGGCAATTTTGAATCCACTTCAAGTTTTTTGTTGCATCAGCCAATGTGCTGCTAAAGCCTCCAATATGACCATTACAATGCTTTTCTGACTGACTTCTTAGCTACAGAGAAAGCGAGGGAGGCAAGTAATGCTTGGTATTTGGAGATGGAAGCTAGCTGAGGTTTACACTGTCACAGAATGTTGACAAAATCCACCATAGATTCAATGTTCCTAAAGAATGAATGATTTCCTTTACCCTGCTTATTGAATAAATTCAGAGTATAATTCAGTTTTTTCAAAAATTAAATTTGGGCAATGCCATTAGGTTATTTATACAGAAAAATAGAAAACAATGATATAACAGATAATAAAGAAAACAAAAAACAGAGGTTGAACTGAATTCAAAGAAAAACCATACCCAAGGTACTATTAGTCAAGATGAGAAAGCTCCCACTACCATCAACACAAATACTAAATTTGCTCTCACAATGAACTATATTGGGCAACTGTACTAGAATATGAAAATGCTGCATTCTGAAATAAATTGAAGCTCAGTAACAATTTGGAAAAAGTGTACAAATCTAATACAGGCTTATCTTTTCATTTTCTAGATCCCATGAACTTGAAGGCAAAATGATTCTTCACCATCTAACCCCTCAGCAACAGCATGGAATAGTTCGAGTACCTGTAAACAACAGGGCAAAGGCCACATAGAACATGATACAAAAGGGCTTGATAGGCCACATTAATCTTCGGTATTCCAGGTTGCAAAGAATTAGCAACAAGCTGGTTAGAACATCATCTCCTAGAGTGCTTCAGGTCTCATGTGTACCTAGCAATTTGATCACTCTAAAAATTAGGCAATAATAGTCAAGCTGTCATGGGCTAATTGTCTTTTCTATTACTGAATATTTAAACATTTCTAAACCATCTTCTTCATGAGTTAGGTCTTTCACTTAGAAGAACTGAAGAATATTACCAGAACACAATGCATATTTTAGCTGGAATTCATTAAATGACCAACTGTTAGCTCATAAATAATGGATTTATTCAGCCAATCCTCACTGACACAGGGTCGTGTACAAAAGTTCAGGTTGAGGTCCCTACAGTTTAATGCACATGATGCTTGTTTACTAAATTCGGTGTTAAACCTGCACACATCCCATTATGGAGTGGAAAACTTTTAATCATGTAAAAATGTTAAACTGTAGAAAAGTAAAAGAAATATCCATGAAAGAGGCTTTGAAACAATTTCGGTGTACAAGGTACACTACCAGTTGATTTTTGTGCTTCTGCTGCAGCGAAGCTTTGGATGCTCTTAGTAGTTAAGCAGCACTCATGAATTCTATTTTCTTCTACCTTGACCAAACTGCAGGAGAAAGAGGAATCCGTAAGGCAGCAAATGCTGCCCTCTGCATTTTCCTAGATCAAGATTCCAATTATTACTCACTCACTGATTGTCACTTGTTCTCTTGCACTATCCTGTTCACTCAAATATGCATTGTGATCTGCTCACACTACCTGACCCCCTCTATCACATATTCTTACCCTCTCACTTTCATTCTCATTCCTAATTTCCCTCAAACTCCTATCTAATCTTGCATACATTCTCACCCTCTCGCAAACAATGATTCATTCACTTTTACACTCATAATCAAGCTGGTCAATACTATCACAAAAGGAGAGAGAACTATTTCTAGACTGTAGTTGACCTCTTACTGATTCAATCAGACCTTTACTAGTGCAGGCCAACATACCATTGCATAGTACTGCTCATCCCCAGCACCAACTTTAAAGGTCACCTTTATTCCATTTTCTAGGATGGTAGAGAACAGTATTTGATTCATAGATGCTGTGATAGTGCAAATATCTTTATGACAGAACCATTGTAAATCAATGAAAGATTGTTTTGTTTAATGATCATGTTTTTAATGATAATAGTGAAATTGCTAACGTGTCTGCCATTTCAGTTTTGGGCATTGACATGAGAGTTTCTTCTTGCAAGGTGTGGAGAAGTGAATTTGGGCTTTGCAAGTCAAGGCCCAAATGAAATGAATTTTTGCACTCTCAATTCAGGCTGCAGTGAATATGGACCCAAATATTAAAAGCTTGAGGGCCATATCAAATTGTGAAATGAAAATATGCAACTATAACAAAATAATTAATAAGGAAATATTGTTTGCCTGGAATTGTAGTAATAACATAATTTTTACTTCATAGCTGTTTTTAAATGCTGATGAGGTGGCTGAGGTGAAAGAAAATTCACTGCTCAGCACCAATACACAATGAAGTCTCTCACTAAGCAAAAGAAAACATTAAAAAGTTACTTTTATAAACTTCATGTGCAACAATTGTGTAAGACCAAAAATATGTACTGCTATTGTTTCTAAAACTTCACTTCAATATCATTCAGATAAACTATATAAAAATTTGCTCAACAGAAAAGCATTTAGTTGACATATCTGAAAGTCCCAATTTATAGTACAAGTGTTAGAAGCCATGACAATCTAAAGTTTACTTTTTCACTGTATGAAAACTATAAATTATAATGCTTCATGAAAATTGTTATTTCCTTCATCGAATATTTGGCAGCAAAAGTAACTGCCAAATAAATCTGTTAGTCTATACTGTCCTGAAAAGTTTTATTTAAAGGTCTACATAAGAGTCAAAAATGTTTTCCACAGTAACTTTCAGGTATCAAGCTCTGAAACTCCAATATCAAATGTTAATCTGCATGACTGAGGGAGGGAGTGGCACCTTGCCAGTTCTTGGCTTGTTAAATTTTGCCCTGTACTACTGCAGAAATAATGTTCTTCTGCTTACCTTAGT
>JARFYF010000007.1:66471082-66481345 GCA_030265395.1 Rhina ancylostomus | reverse complement strand
GAATGTGTTGACACTAAGAACATCAAGCTAGGTGATGCCATGCCTGTTTTAAATTGATTAATAAATAAGGAAGATAATCACACCAAGAGGTAGTGTGGAAAGAGCAGCAGATAGTCAACAGAGACTGGTAAAATGGGGATGTTGAGTTCATTGAAAGCACTCTTCATCTAAAAGAGAATTTAGATAGAAGCTCAATTTCTTTGACCTCTCAGTCAAACAGCACTCCAAAAACTGAGAATGTCACATCGTGCAGTTTGAGACACTGCAGAAGCAGAAAAGTCCTGCTTCTTTCAGGATTCAGAAAATTTGGTATAACACAACTATCTCATTCCTATGCCCTTAGATTCCTTCTGGGGCATTAGCTAAGATACAATGTACCAGAATGAATGAAGCAGCCCAACAGCTGGAGATATGTATAATTCCTTTGTGATCCTGTTGCCAGAATGAGTATTCACTGGGATTTGCTCTGCAGGCAGGTTTCCCACAGGCAAAGGGTGCCATTGCAAGCTCGACAGGCCCAGGTCAAGGAATAGCATTCAGTAATTACAAAGTCCCACCAATGTGCAGTTCATGTTCAAGCACAGACATACTTATCTCAGCCAGATTCCTCCACTCATCTGATGCCCTCAAGGTGTTCAGATCTTGAAACATCTTTAAAGCTTTCTGTTACGATGTGTCCTTCAAACATTGCTGATGGCATTCCTGAAGAACCATACCAAATCGCAACAACATAAGCTACCCAATAACCATGTGTGCCTATGAGCAAATAATCATAATGATGAAGTTGTATTTCAGGAGTCTGGAAAGGTCAGAAGTCACTTCTTGGAATTCACAAATGCAAAGCACAGACATCCCGCTCCCAATAAATACTACAATGGATAGGAGCAGAAAGAGAAGGTGAGTGCTCAATATCCAATCTACTAAGATGGGCAAGGACTTCCAATGCATATAAACACCACAACTGCACATTCCCCTTCAAGCCACATACCATCATGTAATTTGAGAAGTTAACTATGTTGATAAATCCCTGAAAAAAACCTTATCTCCTTACCCGTATGGCACTTTTACATAGTGTAATCACTTTGGGTTCAACAAAAGGAGGGCCAGACCATTTTGATCTCTGCTCTAATTTTTGAGAGGACCAGAGGCAATAGTCACTTTGCATTCAAACCTATAAAGATCATGATAATTACAATTCTGTTTGTACATGTATAGGAAAAGACCAGGCCAGCAGAGGAGTTGTGGGTTAAGAGTTCAGCATGGTGATACTTAAGGCAAAGTAGGGACAGAGATGAGAAATTAAAAGCTTTGAGAAGAATGTACAATTTCATCTTTTTCGTCATCTTTCAACTTCAGGGCTAGCTATACAGCCTCATTGTGCAAAATAGCTTGCAGGGAATCAGTTGCAAGTCCATTATAATTTATCTACCACCCCTACATTGTGGCTGATGTGTTCGTGATTAATTCCCTAATTAATTATGTGGACAAGAAGGCAAAACAAAATCATTGCTGCCTAGTTTATTTCCACTGAGGAAGTTGTGGTGTTTGGGATGCAACAGCTGAATAATAATACACACAGGCTTATGTGCAATGGTGAAATGCACAACACTGAGCCAGAAGTGAGGAGCTTTTGAACACCAGAGAGAGCTCCCATGCTTCTCTTTGTTTTGGTGACTACCCTTCCAATGAAATAAAGAGCAGAAGTGGACTGGAAGTTGGATAACCCAACAAAAGGTGGTTCACATTTTGTGGACAAGATGGCAAAGGATCTGAGTATTACCTTCATCTCTTCACAGTGTGAAAAGAAGTTTAATAGACTCAGAACAGGCTAAGATGAGGAAGGATCTTATAGTTCACATGTTTTTTGTCAGAAAGATATTGTGGCACACCTCTTCTCAATCCCATTATTTGATGACAGGAAGTTTGACCCATTTACACTAAATCCCAAAATACAATATAGCATCATCTTAACTTTAAAGAGTTGTGGGAACCAACATGCAAAGCAACCAGATCACAAGTGCCAGGTTTTTTGCATTATGTAATCCAATGTCAATGACAAAGCAATCTTATTTTAAAATTGGGTATTTCATGCTGGATTCACAAATGCTCCACCACTGTCGCTTGTTAACTCAGAGGACCCTGAATGTGTTCAGTGGTGTCCAACAACACACCTGGAAGCCTGCTTTCCCTTGACACCTGCCTCAGCAGGTCCCAAAGCAGTTCTGAAAGTCCATGTCAGGTTGGTTCATTTCAAGTGGGTACATACCCAGATTTCCTTTGTATCCCTTCTCCCTGCCAAAGTGGCCCCAGCCCTCCCCCAACTCTGAAGATTCTTACCAACTTAAGCCTTAATTGCCTCTCTGCTGACCCAACCTAACACAAATTAACCATCCTCCCATATCAGTCACTCCAGACAGTATTCACAACACCAACCACCTCTCTGATCCACAGTCACTGACCTCTGTTAACACTATTTCATGACCATTGATCCCCTCCATGAACAATCATCTCATTGCCAATTCTCCTTCAATGGCTTCTTAGCCTACTGTCTCCAATCAACAACAAATCCAAGCCACTGACCCTTCACTTATGGATCACCAGCAGCAAGCCACCTCTGCCCATTTATCAGGCCTGATCCCCAATGCTTGAACTCACACCTATAGGCATCTCTCTCCTGCAACATCATGAACCCAGAGCCAGGACTTGGGCTTGATGTACCATTGAATTTCGCCAGATCTCTAATGAGTCATTTGTTGGCCTGCCTTAGATGATGTTATTAATAGACCTAACTAAATTCTAGGCAGTAGTGCCTGCTACAGTTATCTAATCAAGGCTTGCAAACAGAGCCAACATCCAACAAGGTGGTGAAAGGAGAGACTCTCACACAATTAAGAAGCATCTCGATGAGTCCTTGAATCACCAAGACTTAGAAGACGGTGGACCGGATCCTGCTAAATAGGATTAGTATGGATGGGTGCTTGATGGTCAACAACACATGGTGGGCCAAAGATTCTGTTTCTGGGCTGTATTGTTCTGACCCTCAGAAAACTTGGCTTGTCATATTAACTTTGCATTCTCTAATTGCAAACAAAAATATAGCCGATATTCAATGACAAAAGCCAAAAGAACAATTTTGAAAACAATGAGAGTGAAGAAAGGTTGCAGATGGTAGGGAAGGTACTAAAATCATACAGGCAGTGACAAGCATGTGTGCTGCCTTAGTTGATGATGCACCTGAAGCTAAAAAACCAGGGTGGAAATTAGTTCTGAGGTCCGTGTGCCTCGTGGAGGCCATAACGCAGCATTACATTGTACTCTGGGTCCAAAATTCAGTTCCATTTCAGCCAATAGAGACAAATTTTGAAAGCTGAATACAATGAGTGCATTCTACCACATGATGAGTGCAATGTATGTGACCAAACGTTAATTTCTATCCTGTTTTTCAGGTTCATATGCATCATCAAAAAAGGCAGCAGTCACTCATTTTTCTATTATTTCAATAAGAAAATCAACGGCAACAAATAGTATCTAGTCAGGCAAAGTCACCCATGCCACTTCCTGGAACCTAAATTTGACATTGATCTACATTAAAAAAATGTTAAAGCAAGGAAACAAAAACTTGAAATAAGGGTTAGGTTCCAAAATTTGTCTGCAAGAAGGAGGGAGAGGAGAGGAAGCTGTTTAATGAAAAGTAATGATGTTGGCTTTTGCAGAGTTAAGCCTGTATTTTTGAAATACTAGAGAATGACATATAGAAAAACTAGCTGCACAGATAAATAGTCAGGCTTATCAAAATCCATATCATCTTATCAGGCCAAGCCTCAGGACAGCTAGACCCAGTCAAAAGGAAGTAGTTAGCCAGTCATAAAGGAACTAATAAGGTGCAGCATTAAGCACTTATAGGTTAAGGATCTAGAAGTGTTAAGAAGACAAGAACACCACTCCCTCTGCTGTGGAGGAACAAACTTAGAACATAGAACAAAGAACAAAGAACATAGAACTGAACAGCCCTTTGGCCCACAATGTTATGCCGATATAAACACCTACTCCTTGATCAATCTAATCCTTTCCTCCTACCAGCCCATAACACTCCATTTTTCTTATATCCATGTGCCTATCTAAGAGTCTTTTGAATTGCCCTATTGTATCAGCCTCTATCACTACCCACAGCAGTGCATTCCAAGCACCTCTATGCAAAAAACCTACCACTAACATCTCCCCTAAACTTTCCTCCTCTGACATTAAATGGTATTGGCCCATTGCCACCTTGGGGAAAAGGTGCTGGCTGTCCACTCAGTCTATGCCTCTCATAACCTTATACACCTCTATCAAGTTGCATCTCATCCTACATCACTCCAAAGAGAAAAGCCCTAGCTTACTCAACCCTTCCTCATAAGACATGCTCTCTCATCCAGGCAGCATCCTGGTAAATCTCCCCTGTACTTTCCCTAAAGCTTTCACGTCCTTCCCATAATGAGGCAACCAAAACTAAACAAAATATTCCAAGTGTGGTTTAACCAGAGTTTTATAGAGCTGCATTGTTACCTTGCAGCTCTCGAACTCAATCCCCGGACTAATGAAACCCAGCACAACATACACCTTCTTAACCACCCTATCAATTTGCATGGCAACTTTGAGAGATCTATGGACTTGGATGCCAAGATCCCTCTGTTCCACCACACTACTAAGAATCCTGCCATTAACCTTGTTCTCCATCTTCAAGTTCATTGTTCCAAAGTGTATCACTTCACACTTTTCCGGATTGAACTCCATCCGCCACTTCTCCGACCAACTCTGCATCCTGTATATATCCCGTTGTAACCTCCGACAACCTTCTACACAATCCACATCACCTCTAACCTTCATGTCATCTGCAAAATTATAAACCCATCCCTCCACTTCCTCATCAAAGTCATTTATAAAAATCACAAAGAGCGGGGTCCCAGAACAGATCCCTGTGCAACACCATTAGTCACCAACCTCCAGGCAGAATACTCTCCATCTACAACCACACTCTGCCTCCTGTGGGCAAGCCAATTCAGAATCTATGCAACCAAGTCTCCATGAATTTCATGCTTTATGATTTTCTGGATGAATCTACCATGGGGAACCTTGTCAAATGCCTTACTAAAGTCCATATACACCCCATCCACCACTCTACCTTCATATATTTGTTTTGTCACCTCCTCGAAAAACTCATTTAGGCTTGTGATGCACAACCTGCCCCTCACAAAGCCATGCTGACTATTCCTAATAAGACCATGCTTCTCCAAATGCTCATAAATCTTATCACTAAGAATCCTTTCCATTAGCTTGTCCACAACTGACGTAAGACTCACTGATCTATAATTCCCAGGATTATCCTAATTAACTTTCTTGAACAAGGGGACAACACTTGCCATCCTCCAGTCTTCTGGTACCACTCCTGTGGCCAAGGAGGACACAAGGATCATTGTCAACACCCCAGCAATCTCTTCCCTTGCTTCCCATAGTAGTTAGGGGTATATGCCAACTGGCCCTGGGAACTTATTTATCCTAATGTTTTTCAGAAGCTCCAACACTACCTTTTTCTTAACCTTAACATGCTCCAGCACACTAGCCTGTTCTACACTGAAGTCACATTTATCAAAGTCCCTCTCCCTAAAGAACATTGAAACAAAGTATTCATTAAGGACCTCCCCTACCTCCTCTGCCTCCAGGCGCATGTTTCCCCCTTTATCCCCGAGTGGTCCTACCCTCACTCTCATCATCCTCCTGTTCTTCACATACGTGTGGAATGCCTTGGGGTTTTCCTTAATTCTAACCTTTTCGACTCAGCTCCCAGAAATGTTTTCTTTGAAAGGAAAATGAGTTTGGAAAATTGATCTCTTGAGCAGGTAGTAAAGGTGCTTTCTGTTCAAATTGCTGAAGTGATAAAGAAGTGAGACAAACCTCCTGGTGCATTTGCAATGCAATACAGTAAGTTTGTCATCACTGTGGAACACCACGGGAGAAGGGCTATCCAGGCAAATTATTTGCCCACAAGACTGCAGAAGGGGCTGCAAAGACTGCTTCCTTCAGGAGTTATCACAGATGCATTAAAATAATGTTGGCCTGATTAAATCACTTCCACATTGCTTCCAGCAATTGGTTGATAATACCGTGACAATAATGAACTGTTTGATCCTTTGATTTGTGGAAGTGATAACAAAAGTTGCTGTGTTTTCTGTAGCAACACTGAGCTGGTTTCATTTAGAACTGGCAACTGAGCTAGATTAGGATCTGGCCACATGTTCTGTCAACAATACAAGAGAATGGCACTGAAAGTGGGTTCATCAAGGATAACACTCAGATTACAGTGAATCATTCCAGGTCTTTTTCATCCCTGGTAACCATCAATCTCATAAAGCTCTGGAAGAACATGAAATAATTATAGTCATTGTGTCATAGCACAGAGACATGCCCTTTGACTCAACTCATCCATGCCAACCAAGATGTCTATCTGAGCTTGTCCCACTTGCCTTTGCTTGGCCCATATCCCTCCAGGCCTTAATGCCTGGTGTCAGAAAACTGTCACAGCCAGTTAACAAGATGTTAAGAAAATAGTTTCGAACAGAGTGTTGGAAAGTCAATGCAGTATTTATTTCATTGTCTTGTAGCATGGTAAATGTTATTTGACCTCATGGCTCAGAAATCTAGTGATGGACTAACCCAATGCCTAGCCCTCTGATTTGACAGGCAGGAAGAACACTTTGATCATCAGCCAGAGGAGTACCCCCAGTGTTATCAATGTCAGCAAAAATATTCAGCATCTGTAGTTCATACACGGGAAACAAAAGTTTGCTTGAAGCTCATTGTACAAAACTGATTGTGAAGAACATAGTTCACAGCAGCAGGTTTTGTTCCAAATCTTCAGTCCTTGCACATTCTTCTCTTAATACCGGGTTATTCCTCCTTCTTCATTATCATCATCATCCTTTAGCTTTAGGAAGTGCCAATCCTTCCATGCAGTAATGTGCAGAACACAGCAAAGCTCAGATTCTGTGCTATACAACAGACTTTTCCACACAGCTAAAAGGAAACATTGAAAGTCATTTTGCTTGTTCTATTAAACTTCTGTGGTGCTAATAACTTTGCTTTCCAGCCTTGTTTATGGACATTTTATTTGACTCTTAAGCTCTGACATAAATGCAAAGAGATGGGTGGCAGAGGAGCAAGAGAGTAGCTTTGAGGATACACTGCTGAAGAAGATCACGAAGGTTGACAGATGTACAGTGTTGAGGGAACTGAAAGTAAGAATATAAATTCTGAGACCAGTTTCCAGGGGCAGATGACTCACTAAAGTTCAGAACAATTGAGAGTGATCAGAGTTTTATGTAGGGGAGAACAACTTGTAAATGGGATACAAGTTGTAAAAGACTGAGACCAGGGGGAACTGGATTAAAAAAAACTATCATGGCAACATAGTAGATGTAGGAGATGGTCAGTGTTTGTCAACAGCAAAACTAAAATGAAAACATTGCAAGGCTGAAAAACAGGAAAAATAAACAGATGCTAGAAAAAGATAGTATTTCAGTAAACAACTGTAAAGGGAAGACGGGTTATAATATTTAAATGTATGCAACTCTGCATCAGAACTGAAGAATGGAAGATGAAAATATAGCTGTAATTCCCAGCTTTCAGGTGAAATTTCCAACATTTAAATTTAAGCAACATTTTAACTAAAGATTGCATTGTAAAATCATGATGTTGGTAAGGTCCTTTATGCGCTTTAAACATTAAATTATCTCTGTTACAGGTAGGTTTGATACTTTTAATGTGAATTTTCAAAGCTTTCATATGATATAAATGATAATGCAAATTCAGTGTCCCACATGCTCTTGGGAAAAAATGTGCTTAAGTGAAGCACAGGTCTGAGTTAGCACTTAATTGTTTTTGTCCTGTTATTAACTTTTACACTCTTCAAATTACCTTCCATCAGAGACAAATTAACTTACTCTTCATGTAGGTAAATATTAGGTTAGCATTGATACATTGGCAAGAAGCATTTTGAAAAACAAAGTGGCAATAATAGATTTATTATTTTCTATTTTGTAATTAAAATTTTTGTTAGCACAAACACACAACAGCAATTTTTTAGATTTTTTTACACTGATACAGTTACTTAAACTTATTTTTTAAATCTTTTTTTTATATGGTGGTGGCCTGCAGCTATGAACATGGACTTCACCCCAGATAAAACACAGTATTTGTTCCTCGGAAGTGTTTACTGTGTTTCTTCTGCTTGACCTCCAGTTATATTTACTGACTTAACACTTACATGTAAAAACCGCTAGTACAGATGAAGCTATCTGACAAATGACACGTGATATGTGGCATATCTGGAGGGGGACCAATATTCTTGTAGGCAGATTTCCTAGAGCTGTTGGGGAGGGTTAAAACTAGCTTGGCAGGGACATGGGAACCCGAGTGACAGGTCAGAGGTTGGTGCATTTAATGTACAAGTAGATGCAGCATTTAGGAAAATTGTGAGGAAGGATAGGAGTTGGATGGGCTGAAGTGTGTCTATTTTAATGCAAGACTTTATGGATACTTTACAGACATCATATTTTCACAAGGTTAAGATATTGCTTAAAATGGTTAATATTAGTTAAAATATTGCTTGAACTTCAATGTTGGAAATTTCTTCTGAAGCTGGGAATTACAACTCATGTATTCATCTTCCATCCTTCAGTTCTGATGAAGAGTTGCAAGAAGTATCAGGGACAAGGGTGATAAACTAAGAGCATGGATATGTACAGGGAACTATGATGTGGTGGCCATTACAGAGACTTGGCCATCACCAGGGCAGGAATGGCTACTGGATATTCCCGGGTTTAGATGTGGAGGAGGTAAAAGAGGTTGGGGAGTGACTTTGCTGATCAGAGACAGCTGTAGAAAGGGAGGATGTCCTGGAGGGATTGTCTACTGAGTCGGTGGGGGTGGAGGTTGGAAACAGGAAGGGAGTGATCACTCTATTGGGAGTATTCTACAGACCCTCCAATAGCAGCAGAGACACTGAGGAGCAGATCAGGTGGCAGATTTTGGAAAAGGGCAAAAGTAACAGGGTGGTTGTCATGGGTAATTTCAACTTCCCAAATATTGATTGGCATCTCCTTTGTGTAAAGGGGATAGATGGGGCAGAGTTTGTTAGGAGTGTCCACAAAGGATTCCTGACACAGTATGTGGACAGGCCAACTAGAGGAGAGGCTGTTCTAGACCTCGTACTAGGCAATGAATCTGATCAGGTTTCAGATCTCTCAGTGGGAGAGTATTTTGGAGACGGTGACCATAACTCCTTGACCGTTACCATAGACTTGGAGAGGGATAGGGAGCAGACAATATGGGGAAATATTTAATTGGTGAAGGGAAAATTATGATGCTATTAAGCAGGAACTTGGGAGTGTAAACTGGGAACAGATGTTCTTGGGGAAGTGCACAAGGTTGCCACACAGGTTGATAGGGTTGTTAAGAAGGTGTATGGAGTGTTGGCCTTTATTAGTTAGGGTATTGAGCTCAAGAGCCATGAGGTAATGTTGCAGCTCTATTAAACTCTGGTTAGACCACTCTTGGAGTATTGTGTTCAGTTCTGGTCACCTCGTTATAGGAAGGATGTGGAAGCTTTAGAGACGGTGCAGATGAGATTTACCAGGATGCTGCCTGGATTAGAGAGCATGTCTTATGAGGATAGGTTGAGCAAGCTAGGGCTTTTCTCTGGAGAGAAGGATGAGAGGTGACTTGATAGAGGTGCACAAGATAAGAGGCATGGATCAAGTGGGCAGTCAGAGACTTCTTCCCAGGGCAAAAATGACTGATATGAGGAGACATAATTGACGGTGAGTGGTGGAAGGTATGGTGGGGGCGGTGTCAGAGGTAAGTTTTTTTAGAGTGGTGGGTGCACGGAACGCACAGCTGGCAGAGGTGGTGGAGTCAGATACATAGGGACATTTAAGAGATAGCCCTCCATTTTGCTATCATTCATGTGCCTATGTTGGAGGGAAGGGTCAGATAGATCTTCGAGCAGGATAAAATGTCGGCACTACATAGTGAGCTGAAGGACCTGTCCTGTGCATGTTCTATGTTCTATATAAGCAGCATTCACAAGAAAAACATCAAACATAAATTATACACAATTTTTACAAGAAAGAACACAATTAGAACAAAAAAACAGTCCATTTTAGTGCAAAGTCAGTTAGCTGCTTGTGTTAATATATAATTACATTATGAATTCATCTTATTCACTGA
>JARFYF010000007.1:66368333-66379129 GCA_030265395.1 Rhina ancylostomus | reverse complement strand
TTCCCCGCTCCTTCATTTTGGACCCCTCCCTAATTCAGGACTTCCATCAGAGCCATCCAGACAAGCCCGGTGGGTCACCGAGAAGCTCCATTTGAAGGGGGGGGGTACTCATGGATCTGAGTTCTGGCCCTCAGTTTGGCTCCTTTAATGCCTTGTCCAGCACATGGATTCTATGCTGGACTGATTGCATAACAACACACACCTGAACCCCAACAGGGGTCTAGCGTAAGTACCTGGGTTTCTCTAGTACTAGTTGCCAGAATATTGGTCAATTTTTGGGTATACTTTGGCTCCTGGCTGCTTAGAGTGGTCTACTCCAGAGTAGTCCTGTGTTCTCTATTCCTGTTTGAAGATTCAGTTTGTGTTGGGATTCCTCCTCAGATCGCCGAGGCAAGATTCCTTCCAGTTGCTGCTGGTGTTTGGTCCTGAGCAAGTATCCTGACTCCAGTCTTGTACCAGTGTGCTGCTTTTGGGTTCTCTGAGCTTGCTCTTGCTCAACGTTGTGACAAAGACCACATTACTCATGGGCTTCATGATCATTTCAATCTACAAGAAATTAAAAAAAAAGGAAGACTGCATTATGAGTTTGACAATATTTCAATTGAATGATTTCTAATCTCACCATAACAATAAGATGCTAATGATTTGGTCCAGTGTTCTTAAACTATGTGAATAATATAAAAATACATAACATTTTTGTGAATGCTCAAAGTATCACTCAAGTCCATACAGCGCAAGGTGGTAAAACTTTGATAATCTAGCATGCTCAGGAATTTAGTGGTGCTGGACTAGCAGATCTTCTGAACTATTGAATATTAGTGCCCTAAAATGCATAATTTTATTAGATATTACATTGTATTATAACACATTTTCCAGTGAACTTGATAAGTTTAAAAGGAATGGAGGAAATAGCTTAAAGAGAGTACATGAACTGGGGCTCAATGGTTTCAAGGAGCTGGCAGATGCCAGGAACCAGTGAGTTTATAAGGAGTGTTAGAACTGGACCCTCGGTCAGTAGAAATGGAGTGTTGGACCTGTGGCCCTGACAAGGCCATGGATTGCAGTAAACATCAACTGGTGTGCCAGATGCTGAACTATCCGATTTCTGAATAATTGGGTCATATAATCATGTGGGATTTACTGCAGATGTGTATACAGATTGCTTGGCCTCACTGAGAGTGAATAAATCAGCTGTTTTGGAGAGGACCAACTGGGGTTCTACAACAACTTCTCCAATGCCATCAGGTTCTTGAACCAACCCAAAAATTCAAACACTACCGAGGACTATATTTCTTTATTCTCCCCCTCAATTTGCACAGATGTCACTATGTTAATTTTGTTTAGTTTTGTTGTGTAAGTTGTGAATAATTTATGCCAATTTGTTTGTTAATTTATGTTTGTAATGTACTTTACTGCTGCTGCACAAAGCTCATTTTCATGGCATTTATATCCTGGAATTTGAACTTGGTTTTGCTTGTGGACCTACTGCTGAAAAATGCTGTAATGCATTAAATGTGGAGTGTTGTGTTACTGAATAGGCCATACAAATTTAAGGCCTTATGTTGTGAAAGAAAGAGTTGTGATCAGCTCCTGGGGAAGGGGTGTGGATGTCGTTTTGGTGAACCAGTGGGGAAAATGGGAAGATGGTGATGTGGAGCTTAAGGCTCATAGGACAGCCATTTAGGATAAGAATTGGTTGTTAGGATTTGGTGAAGGTAATATCAGTAGTCAAGTGTTAACCTTGTAAATCAAGGGATTGGATTGGTTATCACAGGGTGGCTTTGTAGTGAGCAAGTCCAATTGATAGTTGAGGAGGGGTTGGTGATTGGGGTGTTTGTGGTAGTGGGGACCTGTCATCATGAGGTGAGTACTCTGTCACAGAATGGCAGGACAATGGTAGAAGGCAGTTCAAATTGGTACATTGCTGAATGGAGGACAGGTTGAACAACCAAACTGACTTTCCAGTGGAAAGGGATTAGGTGTGGATGAGTTGGTGTTTATGTTTGGGGTCCAAATGAAGTTCCAAACCTAAAGACATCTAATCTGAATTGGTTGCCATTGCTGTTCTGAGAAGCTTAGACAAACCTCCTAAAACTTGCAGTGAAGTAAATCCAACTTGTGTGAAGAACTGTTTCTGACTGAGAAGTCCTTTTCATCCATGCACTATGTTAAATTAATCCAAAGTTACAGGAATGGCAACCAGGTAAGGATGCACACTTATTCTTCATGCCCAGGGCTCTAATGCATTAGTGCCAGGGCAGGACTTGGACAGTAAATGGTAAGGCCCTGAAAAGTATTGCAGAACAGAGAGACCAAGGGACACAGGTACATAGTTCCCTGACAGTGATGACACAGGGTGATGAAGATGACATTTGGCATGCTTGCCTTCATCCACCAGAGTATTGAGTGCAGGACTTGGGATAACATGTTGCAACCGTACAAGTAGTTGGTGAGACCAAACTTAGAATATTGTGTGCAGTTCTGGTCACCCAGCTATAGGGAGTATTAGACATTTTGACCCTTGGAGGAAAAAAAATTGGCTGTCTACTCTATCTACACCTCCCCCTAATCTTACTAACTTCTATCACGTCTCCCCTCAGCCTCTGCTGTTCCAGAGTAAACAACCAAAGCCTGTTCAACCTCTCCTCACATGCCTCTAATTCAGGCAGCATCCTGGCAAACCTCTTCTGCACCTTCCCCAAAGCCTCCACATCTTTCCTGTAATGGGGTGACCAGAATTAAATGCAATACTCAAGATACAGCCTAACCAGAGGTTTATAAAGCAGCAATTGAGCTATTCTATTGTCAAAGACTTAACTGATATATTTCCCATTGGCTGACTTAAAGAAATATTGGATGGCCACCTAAAATTCTCCTTTCATTGAAGTTGAGAGAAATAATCATCTGATTGGTCACTGATGATATAAGCTGGAAGCTGTGGTTACATCTGCCAACTGTCCACACATTAATGGGCCCATGTGGCTGTACAGTAAAGGCAATTTGTCACCAATATACCCCAAAACAGACCAGGGTTTATTATCTCAGTATCCCCTGGGTAGCCAAGTAAATATACAACCTGTGAAGAGAGACAGAAGCATTTTCTAAGTTTTACCATGTGCTTTCTTCTGACCTTTTGTGGTTTACGAGTTTATGAATATCACCAGAACTGTAAGGTTCACAATAGAATGATAAATTGGGTCTAAATATCTGCTCCACTCAAAACCTTTGGAGCTGTTCATAGTCAGGGGCTATTGAGTAAAGCCATGAGAAGAACACATCAGCTATCCAAATAACCAGCAATAACATAAATAATTTGCTGTGTCTGTAGGATTGGTTCATATGTGTTGAATTTCATGTCATTGTGCAGTTAGCTTGGCCAAGTTTTGAGTTTGTACATTCCCACTGGAAAACCTTGTAAATACATGAATATGTCTTCTCATTTGAAGTGAAATTTGTTGCCAATGTAATGCCACTGTAAGTGTTTAGTCACCTGGAATGTAACATGTGAAAGCAGTACAAAGGAGCCGATGCAGATACCAGAAAGGAGAGTTAGAGATAACTGCACCAGTTCTCAGGCCAGCAGGGGTTGGAGAGTAAACATTCATACTTGATAAAATTAGACAATGCAATTGCAGCTATATCTAACCAGTGGGACTTGACATTAAAAGTCATACTTCTTTGCCATGAGGGTTCTGCAGTCAGGGAAAGGTGACTGATCAGACAGCAGTAGATGTTTCGGGTAGACCACTGCAGTTGGGGAAGGGTGTGTGACTAGATCACTCTTCTCCAACTGAGGTCTCCATCACAGAGGTCCACCTGAAACATCTACTAACTGATCAACGCACGTGGCTTCTGCATGAATTTCTTCACATTAAAATGTTGAAAATGAAGAATAAATTCACATTTATTTCTTTTTCCTATTCAATGATTTCCCTGAATTCATAGTTTCTGAGTCAGAGTTTCCTCCTCAGCTTTGTTTAAGATGTGACCATTCTTGAAGGGCATAAGTTGAGAAAGACGCACACAGCTACCTATTCTACATACCTATTCTAGAGCATGGTACAAAATTTCATTAAAACTGCTGGCACCAGAGACACAAACTTCAAGAAGCTCATTTGGTCCCCCAACTATTTTGAACTTATTTTGTGTGTGTGTGTATTGTATCAAAGTTTCTCTTTGTAATTCAATGAAATCTCACTATTAAACAATGTGTAAATAATTAAAAGTTAACACAAATAATACTCCCAACAGTCCATTCCCTATTCCTATATTGCACAGTAAATAATATCCGTTACCTTTTATTTCCAAGTTGGTTATTAAAGAGAGAAGTCTAAGATGTCTACTTTTGGAATACCCATTTTATATCACAGAAATTCAAAGCTCAGTCTTTGCCAATATTTTTGTTACCTTTCCCATTCCTAAGTCAAATGCAGTATCTTCAAGATTTTCTGCTTCTTTTCATTCCTGTGACAAGAGCATTTCAGTTCCTAAATCAAAGTTATATTCCCATCACTAATTTGAACTCTTTCAAACTTCAGTATCATTTACACAAGCAATATGAAAACAATTTGTTGAAAATTCTTGAAGGAGAACCAACTCGCCACTGTAAGTATGATTTCCCAAAACAGAATTATAAACCAGACTGAAAATGATTTTCAAGACATTTCTTCCTTACTGGATAAAAATAAAGGCGTTCAATTCCATAAAATGCATTTCTAGCATGTCATGTCATTGCTTTGCTAGGAATCATTAGAAGTTTCACTAAAATACAGTGACCTAGCGAAAGGATTAAATTTCCACTGACTTTTGCGCAAGATAACTGCAAATTAGGCTCATGGCCATCTGTTGGTAGAAGTTCTTTGTCATTTTTCCTGAACATCTTAGCAATTGAATGTTTCTGTACAAGCTTCTTGGAATTCATTGTCATCTTCAACTCAGAAATGAAGTTTAAATTGTGAAATACATAACTTTGAATAGGAGGAGCAAAGCTCAGAATTCAGAACAGAAACTGGAAACTTCATAGTTCAGTTTCTTTCTTATTGCTGGGCAAATTGTTAACAAAATTGAGGCCAGGCTTAAGAAGATTGAGCCAGGCAAATCTTTGAAATTGAGTAATGATACCATTGATCAGAATTCTCATTGTTTCTATTAACAGTGCTTCTGATATTTCTAGCCTTTACAAAGCTGTGATCAGCAGATAATGGAGCAATTTACTGACTACAAGTTTTGAGAGCTCTCAGACTTTGGTACATATTGCTGCTATCATTGGGGTAATTCAGGGTCTGTTTCAAAGCTTGAAATACACAGGATATCTTCTACTAGTGGCTTTTCAGCAGTAACTGTCTACTCTTTCACACTCCTTATGTATTTATCTCCCTATTCAGTGAAAGGATGGGAAGTGAAGTTCAGTGAGCATTACACTTTCCTCCAGCATTTTGCAAACTACCCTAATCTTCCAGATAAGTTTCAAGAGAATATGAGCTGAAGGGAGGCACTTGAACAAATATGGAAGAAAACACTGTGCTGCTGCAATCAGATCTCTAACACACCATTCACATTAAAATTCCACGGAGAAGGTCTCTGCATTGCACAACTTTGACCCAATTAGATACTTTTAGACACCAACAAATCACTGCACCAACAAAACTCAGCTTCTGGCTCATTCTACAGGTTGTGAAGTTCTGGATCTTCCTTTCAGTAGGGCATTCAAATTGACTACTTGTGGAATCTTGGCTCAAAAGTGAAAAAAAACACTTCATCATTTTACCATGTGGCAGGCATCCTAGAATGCAAAGCAATATGTAACTTTTGTTTTTTTTGTAATAATGTTTAGCTTCTCTTTTATAATAAAAAAAGATGATTAAGGACATGTTGCTGGCTCACTTCAGGACATGCAGCAGCATGTTTCAGAATTCCACACCTGGGCACTGCAGCACAGAATTTGGGAATGTTCTGCCCTTGCATTCACTACATTACTAAACTAAGGTGTCAGATACACTTTGAATCAGGACTCTCAGCTTTATGGCAGCTATAACTGATACATCTAGTGCAGCCCCACTTATTTGAATAAGATCACTGACATTCACCTTAAAGGTAGAGACACAAGAGAGTGCAGATGCTGGAATCTGGAGCAAAAGACAAGATGCAGGTCAGGTAGCATCTATGGAAGGAAATAGACAGTCGATGTTTCAGGTCAAGACCCTTCATTTGGACTGGAGGAATCAAATGGAGGAATGGGACTGCTTGGAATGTTCTGAATGCCAGAATAGATTTGATGGATTGAATGGCCTCCAATGTCATAAGAAAATGTGAGAAAAATGAATATTCAACCATAAGAGACACTCAGAAATAACAAAGAGGCCCTCTGATAGCATGATTGTTCAAAAGACCACCAGGACAGTGTGTTAGCAATGACTTAATTTCCTCCTGTGGCCTGGTCACAGCTCACGGTCAGTTGCATCTCATGGAAAAGCTGCAGCAATGAAGGCTTTGGAACTGCATGGCCACAAATATTAAGTGCTGTCACAGAGCTAGTATAGGTGGTGACTGTGAGGTGTAAACCAGAATCGATGCAATTTGGCTCTTTCTGGTTTGATGTACTGGACCAGTCAATCCAATGCTTAGTTCAGTTCAAGACCTTGAACAATTATAGGGAGGCCTCATCACTGCATGTTGTATATCCATTTAAGTATGAGTGGATGATTCATGTGAAATTAGACCTTTCAGTCCATAATAACTCCTGAAGAACTGATGCTGCCTGATCCTATTTCGAGGGCAGTATGCTAGTCAGATAAGCAGAACTGATGAAGGTTTTAATGGGATGGAAAGAAATTGCCTCGCCTTTGCATTTATAAAGATCATTTGGCTATGTTCCCTGAATTTACTAAGATTACAGTGAGGAGCTATAAAGAAGCTTCATGGGACAACCAATTAAAGATGTTAATGCTTGTTTGCAAATTTCCTTTCATATTCCATAAAATCTCCTTCAAGCAAAACGAACCTTAAATTCATGAGAGTACACAAAAAATCCTCTGAGGTGCCTTTTCACCATACGACTCAGCCCTAATCTAACTCTTCCACATTGCCTGGTTCTCCTGAGCAAGGAGAACATTTTGCAGATGATGTGAGAGCTGTCATATTTTGCTGAATGGAATCAGTTGATGTGAAACTCTCTTGAATTCAGCAAACAATGGATTCCTCAGCATTGCAGCCATTGCCTGCACATTTGACAGACCAACCTTAAACTCTATGCGTGTTTTAAAAGGCATTGAGATAATCATTGCTGGGCTTGGTAGTCAGGGAAGAAAATGGTTTTAAATACCCATTGAGCTACTTCAGCATCCATTTCTACAATGGTATCATCTAGCTTAATCTGTTTTAGTGTTTCAAAAAATGTTAATATCCATGGGCACCTTTAATTCATTGAACCCCCCCATCAGAATTTTCCTTCCATCCATACCCCATCCTGTTACTGCCTCTGAATTGCATTGTAAGAAAGAAGATTAATATCAAAGTGGGTAAAGGGATGTGAATATTCACAGGGGTAGAGGGATGTCAACACTGTGCAGATATCATCCATCTTTTCTGTTTTCTGTCGTGTATGCTCTGGAGGTAAAGTCATACTTCACTTAAACGGGGCTTGAATAACCATGTTATATGAAACGTTAGCTTTTTGGAGCTTTTTCATGGAAGCAGACTGAGAGATGGAGAGACTGAAGAATTGCCTTGAAATTTGATTTCATTGCAATGATCTTTTCAGTGATCAGCATGGGAAAGACAATGTTTCCTGGAGTGAAACTTAAGAACATCTGAGGCATGCCCATCTAGAAACGTTTTGTTTTTCATGTAATTCAGTTACAAAGTTTTGTCAATCTATGTGTAGTGCTTGCTGAGACAGTGGCCTGGAGAATTTAAGTCATATTGTGTTAGAATATGCCTTTTTGGGTTGTTTTTACCAATATCAGAATAATAGTAAAACAAGGATAACCAAGAGATAATTTTAGATTAAAGACATATGGTTTTTTCCCATTTCAATACTGTAGGAGAATGGTTGAATGTGTAAATAATGGCAAAGTTTTGCTTTCGAAGGTGAAGGTAAACACAGATCCCCAGTTATACAGTAATTATTGAAGAAATATGGATTTATATGAATGAATATGAAACATGAACCATTAAAGTGGTAGATGGGAAGAAAATGGACATCTCTGCAGAAACATCTGAAACTTCTACTTTTTAACAACTCGAAAAATAAGAAAACTGTGATTAACTCTCAGAACCCAGTGCATTTTCCCTCCTCTCCAAACCCAGTAAAATGATTACAATGGGTGGCTGTGAGAGAAAGAACCTATGAGTACCTAGATTACAGGAATGATAATAAAGAGACAGAATGGTAAATAACAATAGAAGTTTACCAAAAATGTCATATTTTACCTGGATACAACAGTTAAAGTGTAATAAACCATTACTACATATAATACTGTGAGCAACAGAAACAGATTTGTTCAGATATTCTCAAGAAAATCTACTTGCAATATAAAAAGTGGTTGTAGAAAGGGAGTTTTATAATAATATTTGGCATGTAGGTCAATAGTTGCTAAAACAAGCTAGTAGAAGAACAAATAACATTTAGTTATCCAGAATATGTTTAGTTTATGATATAAATAAATTGAACTATAGACAAGGCAATGTGTTCTGAACTTGCTGTAACTATATCAACAGGTTAGATACTTACTCTGAATATGCAGAATTATGCATAATTCTATAGAATAAGTTAGAAGAACCAGTAAAGCAGTTGATTAGACTGAGGACTCTCTGGAATAGAAAGCATGACTTGTTTCAATGTGACATTCTAGTTCATCTTTAGAAATTTACAAGACAACCAGCCAGCTGTACAATGTAGTGGAATAATCGTATATTTGTTTCAGGTTGTGTTAACACTTTACAATAAGTGTGCTTTAACTATCTGATTGCTCAGTAAAGTTTGCTGTGGATATTCCTTCTCATGTTTGGTTCCCATAAATTAAACTAGACCACTTGTAATTCTGTAATAAATGTTCCAAATCACATCTGTGCTGGCCAGTTACAACAGAGCTAAGGCAATATTTGGTGTGCAGTTTGCAACTTAGAGGGTAATTCACACATTTTGGACAAACCTCTGCAGTCTGTTGCATAACACTCTGAAGCTTGACTGCTGATTATGAACTCTTCTTCTCTTGTGTAGAGAGATGTTGGGTAATGGCCACTGTCATTTCAACACTTGGATTTTTATATTGATATATTTGCACAAGTCCTGCTGAATTTCTGCCTGAGCTGGAGTGTGCATTAAGATATCTTTATTTGTCACATGTACATCGAAACACACAGTGAAATGCATATTTTTGCGTAGTGTTCTGGGGGCAGCCTGCAAGTGTTGTCACATTTCTGGCACCAAAATAGCATACCCACAACTCCTAACCTGTATATCCTGGAATGTGGGAGGAAACCGGAGCACCCAGAGGAAACCCACGCAGACACAGGGAGAACATACGAACTCCTTACAGACAGTGGCCGGATTTGAACCCGGGTCACTGGAGCTGTAAAGTGTTACGCTAACTGATACACTATCGTGCCTGACATTCCCAGACTCTGAGAAAGATGATACACCATCACCCCCACACCCATTCTACTACAGATTCAAAAGAGACTTACTCCCTACAATAATCCCTTCAAGCGGCAATGTAAGGTATTCAATATCTATGGTTACAGAGATCTGCAACCTAAGTTAACTCTTTGGACAAAGGATGAGCGAAGAAAGGCTTAGCAGGCTAGGTCTATATCCAATGCAGTTTAGAAGAATCAGAGGTGATTTTACTGAAGGATGGATGAATCTAGGAAGAATGACGGGTGTGATGCTCAGAAGATACTCTCCTCATTGGGGGTATCCTAAACTAAGGACAAAAGTTTTGGAATAAGGGATTTCCATTCAAGATATAAATGAGAAGGAATTTCTTATCTGAAGGTCGTGAATCTTTGGATTTCTCAATGCCTGAGAGCTGCGGAGGTAGAGTAGTTAAATATATTCATGGTGAAGGTTGTCAGACATTTGAACTAGAAGGGATTCAAGGAGTATAGGGAGGGAGCAGGAGAGCAGACACAAAGGTTGTATGAGCCACGATCCTTTTGAATGGTGGAACATGCCAGGGAGACCGTTTGGCCTACTTCTTTTCTTGTTTCATTTGCTCTCATGATCTGCAGATGCAGTTCAGCCCCACACCACTTCAGGGCCACTTTCCTGTCAAGGTCAAAATCACTATAGTCCTCAGCTTCCTGCTTCAGGTGGTATCATCTGTTCTGTGTTATATCTTAAACTTTGCTGCTCATCACACCATAGTGATGCTCTATCCCCAAATAAAAAGAACGCCCTGAACTCTTCCTTCATCAAAGACCAAGGCTGAATGCAGGCAGACACTTGGTAACATTGCATGTTTTGTCAAGGTTTGGGCACTGATAGATATTGAACCATGTGGTGATTTGGGTTTCCCCTCAGAATTCAGAACTCTTTATGAATTGCATTTCAGACTATCAATCCCTGAATGCACAAGTTGTGACTGACCATGAGAAGAATTTTTCTCACTGGCTATTCATATCCAGTGGTCCTCCATGAAGAACAGCACTTGGAAGAAGCACTGAAAGGGCACAGAATATAACTGGTGGAATTTCGCTGTCCATCATCAAGCTAGAGTTCAATGAGGTATGCAGAAGAGCTTAATGGGAGCAACACCAGGCAGAGCTGAAGCCCAGAGAAGCTGCAAGACAAG